>LNAC01000033.1:4076202-4147905 GCA_002007465.1 Ailurus styani | reverse complement strand
GGAGGAGGAGGAGGAGGAGGAGGAGGAGGAGGGGAACAAGAAGAACAAGAAGAAGAACAAGAAGCAGCAGCAGCAGGGGGCTCGGTAGCACTGCTCTGGTTCTATTGGTTTGGAAGGGAGGCTTTACAATGTATGGATGGACAGTGAGATTTCACAAAAGAGAGAGGCTGGAAGACAGTGCTCCCATGGGTTTCAACCCCAGCCACCCAACAGAAGCTGTGTGAGGTTTCTGAATAATTCGTACGTGCTGAGCACAGACCAATGAAATTGAAACTCCAGATGTGAAGCCCAAGAATCTATATTGGGAAAAAAGTTCCCCAGGTGATTTGGATACACAGCAGCATTAAAAAGCACTGAAATAACCTGACATCAGGAGTCTCTGATGTGATACAAGAAGATACAATGTCACCTATGAAGAATTCTTGCCACACATGTCTAACCTGAATCCAACCATGGGCAAACAATCTGACAACTCCAGGTGTGGAACATTCTGTAACACAATTGACCTTAAAGGCAAGGAAGGTGGGCTATTTTAGATTGAAAGATGCTAAAAAGACATAACCACCCAATATAATGCATAAACCTTGATTAGCACTAAATTTAAAACACACACACAAATATAAAAGGCATTTGGAGAAACCTGAAACTTTGATTATAGAATGTAGGTTAGATGTATTACAAAACTGTTAAATTTTTTTATTGTGATGAGAATGTTGTGGCTGTGTTGGAATTCCTTACTTCTACAAAATACCTGCTAAATATTTGCCAGTAAAGTGCTATGATTTCTGCAGCTTTCTTTCAAATGGTTCGGCATACAAAAAAAAAAAATGTAGGAGCAGGATTTGAAGAGAGTGTGGCAAAATGGTAACAATGGGTAAAATCTAGTGAAGAATGCATGGGTATTCATCCTATCATTCTTTCAAATTTTGCAGTTTTAATATTTTTAAAATAAAACAAAAAAATTTAAACATTGACATTGATTATCTAAGAGTAAGGAGATTAGAGTTGGTTTTGAGTTTCTTGTCCCCACCTTACCCCTTAGCTTTTCCAAAATTTTGGCAATAAAACCTTTCATACATGGGACAAGGACTAGTAAATGTTCATCTGTGGGATAAAAAATAAATTGCACAGTGGCAGAAAGGCTGAATGCCACACACACACACAACACCCCCCCACCCCAGGCCTAGAAGGAGCTCAGTAGCGTGGGAGCTCCTGGCTCCCAACACAGCACCTACCAGACTTCCCTCCTTCCAGCAGAAGAATACCAGGGCTCTGAGATGTTTGGAGGGTGGCAACTGGACACTCCAGGACTCATTCAGTTGCAGGTGGCACGACGGTGTGGCCACAAGACTACCTGCTGCTTGACAGACCACAGTCTCCTCCACAGCAAGACTTCTCCGCACTGGGCGTGAGAGAAGTCTGTCTCCAGATGTGCTGTGGACTCCAGCGCAATTTCAGACACCAGGGGCAGGAATGCATTTTTCATAGACGTCCCCTGGCCATCCCATCTTCTCCAGGAACATTTGTTGCAATGTGATGATAATCTCCACCAGGGGGCAGCAGAATCTCATGAAAAGACACTTGCCTGCCGGGAAAAGAATTGACTGAATCCTAGAGCCCCTTACTGGTGTCTGACATCCTGCAGAGGACTCAGGTGGATGAGGAAACATGGGTCAGCGTGTAATAATTTTTTACATTCTGCTTCATGGATGTCAACCTTTCCCATATATCACTTCATCACAACTATACCCAACCGTCCTGAGGCAATGGAGCATGGACATCTCTTCGTGACAGATGAGAAAACGGCTCCACATTCAGTTCTCTCTCTAGTCTACCTACAGTCATCACAGTGGTGACTTCTCTGTCATTCACCACACGTGCATTCCCTCCCTTAATCTTCACAACCACCTGTGAGGCATGCTGTCTCACTGGGACAAGGAAAGTGAGATGGAGGAAATGAAGTAACTCACCCAATTAACAAAGAGTGAAGCTAGGATTGGAACTTGGGTTTGTTTGACCCACTAACACCTACCACTTCCCCACTGCCACTGACATTCAGCAACCATTGATTGAGCGGCACTGTGGTAACTTCACTTCTATGCTAGTCACTGGTGATGAAAAGTCCTAGACCTCAAGCAACATCCCATCTAGGAAAACCCAAGATGAAGGTGCTCCTACCAGGTGCTATGGGAAACCCACCAAGGTGAGTTACTACCATCCCCATTTTACAGATCAGGCAACAGGGCTTAGAGATGTTAATGAGTTTGCCCAGGATGCAAATGTAAGTGATGGATCAGGGATTTGGCTCCTGGCCATTTGCTACACCTGCTGCTTTCTTATACCTCTCGGCACCAAATATTCTGAGAAAAATATCAGGAAGAGGAAATGTCCCAAAACACGTGGGAAATTCTGCTGCACCTATCAGATCTCTGTGGATCAGCCTGCAGCCCAGATTCCCACCAGGCAAGGCCCTTCTCATCTGCAGAGTCCCTACCTCATCCCATCACCATCTGGCTTTTCTCCTTCTGGAGTGGTCCAGAAAAATAAAGGCAGATCATTTTGCATACTGAGGACCTTTGATGAGTAGCTGCTGTGGGGGATCAAATGAGCTCCTTCATGACTCTCTCCTCTCTGCTCCTCTACCTCCAAGAGGCACAGAGTAAGGGGCAGCACCTGGCATCAGATATGGGGCCAAGGGCATACAAGTGTTCCTATGTATACCTGGGAGTTCCCTTGCCCAAGCAAGGCCCACTCTGTAGGCACCCCCTAGTTCTCCCAGCAGATTCTAGTCATCAATCTGCTAGAAAGCTCCTCCATCCCCATGGCTGCCATTTCCTACTGAGTACACATGGAGATCCTCTACTTTTGTCCCCTCAAGGCTCTCGCTAGAAGAGAGACCAGGGATTTGGCTCAGGGATTTGGCCTGTACTGTACCCTAAAGCAAGTTCATATGCCTGCAACAAGAGCAGAGATGTAGTGTTTGAAAAGAATATTGGATTTGGGAATCTGAGTTTAAAGATATGGATATAAAACTGAGATGTAGCACTCACTAATGGAAGACTAGGATGGACAAATCCTGTAATTTCTCTAGGCTGGGCATCATTTTTCTTTTTTTCTTTTTTTTTTTTTAAGATTTTATTTTATTTTATTTCACAGCGGGAGAGAGATCACAAGGAGGCAGAGAGGCAGGCAGAGAGAGAGGGGGAAGCAGGCTCCCTGCTGAGCAGAGAGCCCGATGTGGGCCTCGATCCCAGGACCCTGAGATCATGACCTGAGCCGAAAGCAGAGGCTTTAACCCACTGAGCCACCCAGGCGCCCTGGGCATCATTTTTCTGTCCTTACCATAGGAATGATGGTTTTAGGGGGTATAGTGGCATTAAACATATTAATGTATCGTTGAAGGCACTTTGCCAACTCTTAGTTGCTGCACAAACATTAGCTCTGCTTACTGCTTATCAATATAAAAAGGGAAGAGAAAGATTTCAAATGTGGATAAAAGTATAAATATTCAGGAAATCACCAAGGATGCACTGCTGACCTCAAATGAGATCATAATGCAGCTAAATGGAGCCTGCACCCTCGCCTTCTTTGTCTCATTTATTCTTTGTTTGAAGTTCACCTATCTTTCCCTCCATGTTTCTCTCCACCCTAAGTAATTGGAAACCATGCAATTTATACATAGTAGTAATTCATGGGTCAAAAGTGAAGTCATAAGGAAAATTAGGAAATATCTTGAACTGAATGAAAATGAAAAGCCAGCTTAACAGAATTTGCACTTTGCAGTTAACCTAAAGCTTAGAGGGAAATTTAATACTTATATTGGAAAATAATAATAAAGTCTTGGGATGCCTGGGTGGCTCAGTTAAATGTCTACCTTCAGCTCAGGTCATGATCTCAGGGTCCTGGGATTGTGTTCTACATCGGGCTCCTTGCTCAGAGGAGTCTGCTTCTCCCTCTGCCTGCTGCTCTCCCTGCTTATGCTTTCTCTCTCTCTCTCTCTCTCTCTCTGCCAAATAAATAAATAAAATCTTAAAGAAAATAAGAAAGTCTCAAATCAATGATCTAAGCTTCCACCTTATAAAACTAGAAAATAAAGAGAAAATTTAAGCCCAAAGCAAGAAGGAAGTAGCAAAATTAATTCAGAATTTGATGAAAATGAAAATAGACAAATAGAGAAAAATCAATAAACAAAAGCTGATTCTTCGAAAAGATCAACAAAATCAATTACTATCTAGCCAGACTGACCAAGATACGAAGACAGAAGACAGAAATGACCATCATTAAAAATGAAAAAGGAAACATCATTACAGACACTACAACATTAAAAGGATAATAAATACTATGAACAATTTTACACCCATAAATTCAACAACTTAGATGAAACAGACCAATGCCCTGAAAAACATAAACAACTTAGGCTTCCTCAAAAAGAAATGGAGAGCCTGAATAATCCCATTTCTAGTAAAGAAACTGAATTCTTAGTTTAAAAGCATCTATCAGAGAATTCTCTGGGATCAGATAGTTTTACTGATTTATGCCACCAAACACTTGGAAAAAATAATGCCAATTCTACACAAGCTCTTTAAGAGAAAGTAAGAAAACGGAACAGTTCCCATCTATCCCCGGTTTAAACAGTTATAAAACAATGGGGCGCCCAGCGGTTTCAATCAGAAGAGCATGCAACTCTTGATCTCAGGGTCGTGATTTCAAGCCCCATGTTGGGTGTAGAAATTCTTAAATAAATAAATAATGTCAAAAAAATTTTTTTAATTGAAATTTTTTTTAAAAAAATGAAAGTTGTAGAACAAGATGATTAGTCAATGTGCTCTATTTCCTTAATTTGTAAAAACAAAGTAATGAATAGCAAAAATTATCAGACTTTTGAAGCAAGAAGTATGATCAAAATAATAATATCCCTTCAGCATGTGTGTGTGTCCTCAAATTCTGGTGCTTGGGTTTCTGGGAAAAAATAAATAAAATCCCACATTGAAAAATCAGAAATAATTTATTGAACATTGTAATCAAACTTTGCCTATCCATTCAATAACAGAAGAAGGTATATACTACTGAAAAAACAAACTAATCAGTTCATCCTATAATGGTACTTTTATTAGTAGGCAGTAGAAAATATTAAATAATAAGATAAAATAAGATAAGCAATAGGTATAATCAATCCATGATTTGATTTGCTAACACATATTTTAAGTATTTTATTGACTCAGAACAATAGAAAATAAATCACACAAGTTTTATCCATATATTTGTTAAATGTATCTTGAATAACTTGGTAATACCAGAAAAGATGAAAAGAATTAGCATCACTAATTGCTTCCACTGGTTAAATGTGTGTTTTTTCCTGCTAATGAGGCGCCCTAGAATGAGTGTGAGAATAGCTGAAAGGAATTGCTTATGTTAAACATTTTCAAAAAGAGCCATTTTAGCATTCATTATTTCTTTCATGCTCTCTTTGCTTCTTTCTTCTGGAATTTTCCTCCAAGAGGGATTCATTAGTCTGGGGATGGAAGAAGCAAGATCAATGATTAAAGTAATTTTGTCTTCACTCCAGCTTCCTCCCTGTACAATATATTAGGATTCAAAACATCACAAAATGGGCCAAAATACCGTCGTCTAACACTGTTTTGCCTTTAAGAGAAATGTGTTTAAGACACAAAACCAGAAGGCAGGTTTACGATTCTTTGATTAATCATTAAAGGAGGTCCCTGGAACTGATGTTTCAAAGAACCCCTTTATTTGGTGCCTGCGAGGTGACACCCTGGGGCAGCCCATCACAGGGAGATTTGAAAGGGCAAGGAGTCCCTGCTTGATGGTGGAAAGCACGGAAGGTGATTGTGGGAAAGGAGAGACAGCTTGAAGCCGCTAGGAGTATGAGCCAATCACCTGCTTTTCAGCAGGGAAGTCAGGGAAATGATGTATGAAGTTAAGGATCTGAACTTGATTCCCTTCCCATGCCATCAGTGCTCCTGAAAAGCCCTCCTAAAACCTCAGTTGGAAGATGCTCTAAGATATTGCTCAGAAAACACATCCGGGGCCTGTGAAAAGTGGTTCCAGAACAAAAACGAATCAGCTGATCATCCTGACAAAGCCTTCCCACATTCCTGTTTCCCCTACTTGTCTGTCCCCAAAGTTCTATTCCTGCTCTCAGTACCCCTGGGATTCCCACCCTGCCCAATTCGAGAAGTTCGTAGGGGTACAAACCCCTGGTTCCTCAACAGCCGCCGGGAGTCTCCATGTCTTTCAAGACTCAGTTTAGACCCTCCTCGTCCACCCTTCCGTCCTGTATGGAAGTGTGTCCCTCCTCGACCCCATATATACGTTTGCCATAATATTTGTAGTACTTTGTTGATTTTGTTTGTGTATCTGTTCCCCTTACTCCTATAGCCTTATTCCTTAGCCTTAGTTCCTAAAAATATTTTAGGAACACAATCAATTGAATCAGTTGAATGAATAAGCCCGAGGCTCACGTGCTGTTTCTCCATTAATGACAGCCTCTTGTTCCAGCCCTGTCCAACCGGAATGACTCAGGCCTGACATAATGTAACCAACATGTGGCCATAGTATGACCTGACTGCAAAGCTCAGTCAACCCTGTCAGTATGTTTGCTAGCTAAGCTACCAACAGCTGTTCTCAGCCCTGACGGCACATTAGAATCACCTGGAGAGTTGTTTTTTAAAGAAATGCTGATGCTTAGGCCTCAACCAGAACTTCTAAACCAGAAGCTATTGACAGCGGGACCTGGGCATAAGCATTTTTAATGCCACCCCAATTATTCCTATGGCCAACCAAGGTAGAGAACTGCTACCGTAGCAGGAAGAAGCACTGGGTTTACACTACCTTCAGATGTGGAAGAATTCTCAGTTCAACCCCAAATTCATTTCCTAATCTTACCTCCAAGTGTGGGCTCCCAAACCTTTTCCTCTAAGCCATGTTCACGTCCATCTGGAAGTCAGTTCAGCATTCGAGCCCACCCAAGATACCATATGTCTAAATATTTAAAAGTCATAAATCAAGCTAAAAACGATTAAATATAGTATGTCCTTTCCTCCTTCCTTGACAAATGCAAAATTTGTAACATCAAAATTGAAAAATGTGTGCCAAGCTGTGGTTTCTGTATGACTAAAAGTTGGCAAAATATCACAGACAACTGATTGTACGTGTCTGGTTACACACCTTAATGAATTGATCACATTTAGGTGGACAATAGGGTAGAGACACGCTGTAATTAATTATAATAAATTTAATCCATAAAATGTGTATTTCTTATCCTTCATTTCAACAAACCTTTGATTGTGTAGCTATAATCAAACTGTTTCATAATGATGCCCAATTTGGCAATTTCAAATTTAGGGAAACATGCTGCGAAGATAGTAACAATTGGAATTGTCAATAAAATTCTTAAAGCAATGCTTGGATTGGAAAGGAACCGTGAATGCTACACACCAAGCTCAAACATTGTAATGAGGTCACATATAGTAAATTAGTGTTGTCACATATGGTAAATTAGTGTTGTCATGTATGGTAAGTTAGCTAAAAATCCAAAATATTTTCATTTCATTACAGAACTTGCTATCACTTATATAGTGATTTTTAGCTTCTCTTAAAATAATATCTAGATTTATGCACTTTTTCATGAGTTTATCTTCTTTTAAATTTTTCTAGAGTGGCTATTATAAAGAAAAGTGAAAACAGCAGTATCTTGGTATATTTGTTCAAATTTCTCCCGGATCAAGATGATACAGTCGTACACAGTGGCCAGAAAACAGTCTTTAGAAACCAGTTTTCAGGTCATATATATGCGAATCTTCTTCTTCATCATCATGCAGACATTTTTGTTGCATTATTTAAATCTCCTTGTATTTTACTGGAATTGTACTTTTGTTGCATATTTATCACACAGCCTTTTTCTGTTTATAATACAAATTTTCTCCAAATTTTTCAATGCATTTTTAGAATCCCTTTCAAAGTGAAATAACCAAACTTAAAATTTGAGTTCGGGGATTTGGTCATTTTGTTTCTGTTTTTGTAAGCCTTTGCTACCATCATTTATAGCAAGCAGTAAAGATCAAGATTTGCTCTATTATTTGAGGATCTTCTGGGGGTTTTTCCTTAGCTTTACTAATACCTCATAACTTGCCTAAATTAAATCTAATTGTCTTAACAGGATTTCACTGGAATTCCCATTCTATAGCTGAGGGTTTATAAAATCAGATTTGGCATGTTTTTCATCAAGACGTTCCACCTTCAGGCAATAACAATATAATATACTGAAAACAATGTATATAATCTTTGAGGTTGTTCCAAGGAATGACACAGCTGTCACTACAGCTGAAACTATGTGTGTCCTTGTTAAAATACAAACTACTGTTCACAGAACCTTTCTGTATTCTCAGCTAAACTTCCTGATTGTGTAATCACATTAGCATCATTATCACAGGCTTATTACCTTCAAAGATCTTTTAAATCAGTGGCTAAAATTTAACACTGTGTCTTCAGTTAAGGCAATACCAGTATTTTTCACAACAGGTAGAAAACCAATAAAATACTCCATTTCAAGTTTCTTGTTTTCATCTGATAGTTTAACAATGAGTATCATACGTGTGAGTCATGCAACATGACTTTTGACTCTGCTACTATATAGCTGAACTAAGTACTACTCGCTTTTTAAAGAATTATGCATATTGGGGCACCTGGGTGGCTCAGTCGTTAAGTGTCTGCCTTCAGCTCAGGTCATGATCCCAGGGTCCTGGGATCAAGCCCCATATTGGGCTCCCTGCTCAGCAGAAAGCCTGCTTCTCCTTTTCCACCTCCCCTGTGCTTTTGTTCCCTCTCTTGATCTCTCTCTGTGTCACAAATAAATAAAATCTTTTAAAAAAAGAATTATGCATATTTCTGTCATTTTATTATGCATTAATTTTTAATCTTTTAAAAATCCTCTATCCTCATAATCACTTGGGTTCAAATCTGTCTCTCATGTTTGAACCCTCATGTTTGTCTCTCATGAAGCAGCAAATTTTTAAATCATTTCTATAAAACCCAGACAACTTCACATTGTTTTCTATAAAGACTTATTAATACCATGAAAAGTTTCATTTTGTTTGGCCAAATTTGGGGTGCATAATATTTTTCTTTCTAAAGATTGATTGATTGATTTGAGAGAAAGAGAGCCCATGAACAGCAGGGAGGGGTGGGGGGAAAAGAGGGGACACAGACTCCCTGCTGAGCATGACACTGGGTGCCGGGCTGGATCCCAGGACCCTGAGATCATGACCTGGGCTGAAACCAAGAGCCAGATACCCAACTGACTGAGCCACCCAGGTGCACCATAATATTTTTCTCTTAAGAATATCAGCCGAGGGGCACCAGGGTGGCTCAGTCAGTTAGGCGTCTGCCTTCAGCTCAGGTCATGATCCTGGAGTCCTGGGATTGAGCCCCCCATTGGCGCCCTGCTCCATGGAGAGCTTGCTTTCCCCTCTCCTTTAGCTGCTCCCCCTGCTTGTACTCTCTCTCTGTCAAATACATACATACATACATACATAAAATATTTTTTTAAAGAAAATTAAAAAAAAAGAATATCAGCCAATATTCTGTATTGTTGTATACTTGTTTTTGTTGACTACCCTTAACTGTTTGCTGCTTATTCACCTCCCCCTGCCCTTAAACAATTGTATGCTTTTTTGTGTGCATAAGTGAAGTTCCTCTTCTCGCCCCAAATAACTTCTTCAGCTAAAGATGATCTTCAAGATTGGTTATAACTGGTACAGAATTAACCTAATACTGTGTTAGAACCTAGGATGTAAAAACCGGTTCCTACAGTTGCTTTCTCCAATTGAAAGGATTTGGGTGTTAAATGAAGTTATTACATTTTCTGCCACATTCGTCCAGGATTTGCAATCATTCATTTGGTTGGGACATGAGTTTTAAGGAAATATTCTCTGCTGTGAGAGGAGACATTTCCCAGAATCAGTCTCCCTCAAGCACAGCAAAACTCCCACAGTTTCCACTTTCCGTATCATCATTCTCCTCCCATTGGGGAAATTTCTCGAATGTAATTTTCTTTGTGTCTCCTAGGCAGACACAGGTTGCGTCTACAGCTTCTGAGTTGTAAATGTAATGTGAATAATTCTCTTATACATTCTACTTGTTTTGATCACGAATTAAATCTTCAGCAACTAAATAATTTGTAAGGTCCTGTGTAAAAATGTTACATGTACTGGTCCAACCAAAACTTACTCACTATTATCATTTCTGCAGTTTTTAAAGGCTTAAGCAAATCACTTCTTTGGCAATTCTTTTCAGCTTCTGACTTTCATCCTCCTCTTTCATCACGACATTGCCTGTATTTATTCTCAATGATAAAGAGATTAATATAAAATGTAATTCTATGCCCATGGTAATAGCTTTACAGCTATTCTTTTCTCTTTTTTAAAAAAGATTTTATTTATTTATTTGACACACAGAGAGAGATTACAAGTAGGCAGAGAGGCAGGCAGAGAGAGGAGGAAGCTCGATCCCAGGACCCTGAGATCATGACCTGAGCCTGGGGCAGAGGCTTTAACCCACTGAGCCACCCAGGCACCCCACAGCTATTCTTTTCATTTTTTGTTTAACATTCGGTTACATGTTTAGGGACAATCTTATTTTATATTAATAAAAGCAAGCCTCTTTCTTCAGGCTTAAGATATGATGTATATTGATAACAGGTAATTCCAAACCAAATAATTTATTGGGGGAGCATATTAAAGCATTTTAAATTTGCATAATAAAGTCAATCATTTACATCTAAGAAATGTATTGGGCCAACCTGTCTCAGAATTGTAGTAAACGTTAGCATCAAGCAGCTGTTCATGCTGGACTCAGGGTTAAAAAATACCATGTAAATAAAATGTTACATTTGCATGTATAAAAACCTCAGTGTAGTATTGTGATTTATAATAGGAAATACATATTTGCTTTGTCCCAGTTCCTGGCACAGAGATCTTAAAATCTTTGGAATTTCCTAAGTGATAAGTGCAATAAAATTATCTAGATATTCATGTAACAAACCCCTTTCAACCACACCAGAGTTTATATCAATGAGATGACTTTTAAAAAGCACCTAAAGGAACCAGCCATGTGATTGGAGAGTTGGACCTTTCAGTCCCACCCCCTGACTTCTGGGGCTGGGGAGAGGGGCTGGAGATTGAGTTTAATCACTAATGGCTAATGTTAATCAACCTTACCTATGTAATGAAGCCACCATAAAAACCCAAAAGGACAGCATTCAGAAAGCTTTGGGTTGGTGGACATGTGGAGATTCGGACATAGTGGCATTCTTGAAGAGGATGTGAGAGCTCTGTCCCCCTTCCCACATACCTTATCCTATGCATCTCTTCCATCTGGCTGTTCCTGAATTATAGTCTTTCCCAATAAGCCACAAATCTAGTAAGTAAAATGCTTCTTTGAGTTCTATGAGCCACTCCCACAAATTAATCAAACTCAAGGAGTGGGTCATTAGAATCTATATCTATAGCCAATAGATCGGAAGCCAATAGGTCACTGTCACCTTGACCATGCCAGTGACAACATGTCACAATCTGCAACTGGTGTCTGAAGTGGAGGAGAGGGACAAACTGAGCCCTTAACTTGTGGGACCTAACCCTGTCTCCAGGTAGATAGAATTGTAGAATACCCAACTGGCATCAGAGAAATAGCAGTGTGGGTGAAAAAAATCCACATATTAGAGTTGGGAATGGAATTACACTGGGTAACGTGGCACCATATTTCTGATGTGGTCCACCAGTGTCTGGATGCCTACTATAGACCGGCACTCAAGCTGGCCCAGATGCCAGCCCCTCACCCCGCCCCTGCACCTGGCTTGTCTTAGGGCTCCTACCATCTGCAGCCATGGTCCACAACCCTGTGGTGGGCATGGATCACGTCAGCACCCTCCAACAGCCCGTGCCCTTCTGGGACCCATCATGAAACCACTGTTTCTAGTAACTCCCATCTGGGTGTGGTGTGGTGGGTTGTTGGTTTTTCCAGACCTACTCTGAAACAACTGAGAACACACACTTCCAGCTCTGCCATATCAAAATACCTCAAATTCACCTTCATGAAAAGGGAGGCTTGTTCCCTCAACAACCCACGTGTCCCAGAGCTGGGATCTGCCTCCGCAAGACACCAAATAGATCAGTTTCAGCCATTCAGTGAAACAAAAACCAGTCAAACCAGTTGTTTGGCATCATGTGGACCAAGCACAAATACACTAGGAAACAGATGGTGGCCAAAAGCAAGGGAGTCTGCACATTTGCGTAAGCGGTCAGTCCTGTTCTGTGCCTATCATCTGTGAGAGGCCCAGGGCGGGTGAAAGTTCTGGGTCTTCTAACCAGTTTCCCCCATCAAAGTTATCATGGTTTCCAACCAAAGAAGCCCTTCGGAATTGTGAGGACACTCCTACAGTAAGAAAAGTCTCTCTCTGTGCAATCACCGAAGAAACAAGGGTCAGTTCCTTTATTTTTGTCTAAGATTTAGCCTAGAAGCAGATTTTTGTTTGATATTTTATGACAAAAGGATACTAAATAAAAACATGTTTTCTGATATGCCAATATGCAAACCCGGAACAGCCAGGAGCATTATCTTAGACAAACTTTTCCCCTACTTTCTAACTACTGAAAGGGGATCCTAATTCCTGCAGTCACTTTATCTTTTTTAAAGATTTATTTATTTATTCATTCATTCACTCATTCATTCATTCACTTATTTATTTATTTATTTGAGAGAGCGTACACATGCATGCACGCATGCAAGCAGGGGAGGGGCAGAGGGAGAGAGAGAATCTCAAGCAGACTGCCCACTGATCATGGAGCCCAGTGCAGGCCTCAATCTCACGACCCTGAGATCATGACCTGAGCCAAAATCGAGTCGGATGCTTAATCAACAGAGCCACCCAGGTGCCTCTAATTCCTATGGTCTTATTGTCCATTGGTGCCCTTATTCCTTTGTCCTTCTCTCTACTTCCCTGACTTGGTACCAGACATCACTCCGCCAAATAATAGATCTGGCTGATAAATTTTTATGTTGTTTCTTTGAAAAATAATTACATTTCCCCTTACTGTGTATATGTATGTATGTGTATATATATATATATAATGTATATAAATATAAATATATAAGTATATATAAAAGATTTTAGTACACCTTGTCAATATTTCCTACTGAATTGGCATTCTTGCATACTGGGTTTTTTTTTTTCAATAGTTATATTCCAAGAGGAAATACTATCCCTAAACATAAATTTACCTTATACCCAATTTATTCCTCCCATTTTTATATAACAGGGTTTTGAACAAGTGACTGTTAATTTTCTTCTTTAAAAAATGTATCTAGCTTGAGTATTGTCTTCTAAATCTCTATATTCTAAACCACATCCGAATACCTGCAATAAACATTATATATATTCCCTCTCTGGTTTTTGAGTGTCTCTTTGATAAGGAAAACCTTACCAAAATACAAAGTAACATGACCACAATATTTAAAGCTGCTGATTTGGAGCTAGCATGAAATGCCTACCCGAGCAGACTGTACAGATTGGGCCTCAATCTTCTCATAATTAAAGCGGCCAGAGTCAATATATTTTAGAGATAGTCTCTAAGGTCCTCTCCTGATCAAGCTTCATTTATTCTTAGTCACTCTCACTGGGCAAAGGCAGCAGGAATCTGCCTGCTAAGGGGGAAGAAATGGACACCAGAGAGGTCCTTGAGCTGAGAACTAAGGTCCTTGCTTACAAATAGAGCAAAGAGGAAGCTGTCCAGCCCAGGATGGTGACCAACCAGGGGAAGAAGCTGCCCCCCTTCCGTCTGTCCGTTCCTCACAGCCACAAATACCACCACATGTGCACAAACCACGCACACACACAGAGTATATACCCTACCCTACCACACTCACCATGCACACACAACCCACACACACACACTATATACAGACAACACACACACCCCATAAGCACGCACACAAAGAGCTGGCTGTGACCCCTCCTCCTTAGTTTCCATTCTCAAGTTTGGATTTGGAAATTGACAAATGAATAAAAAAACAGAAAAGGGCTTTGGACCGGGGTCCCTCGGGATCTCACAAGATGTCTTTTTAAGCCTGGGCTGGTTTTCTGCTGTGCGTGGGAAGGAAGGGCTGGGTGGCCCCTGGGGACGGAGGCCTCACAGAGGAAGTTTCTAGAAAGGACAGAAACCAAGGAGCGGGAGTCAAGGTGGGGAGGACAGCAGAGGGTGAGAGCTGGCGAATACACCCGGGACCCTGGGGACAGAAGGGTCTGCTGGGTTTTGCTCTAGACTAGGATGCCCTTTACCCAAACTCAGAGAGCCACCCTGAACCCAAAGAGATGTTGCTGCCTGGACTGGCCATAGTTGACCATGGCTGTGTGGGTGGGCACGGGCTCTGTGTGCAAGGGTGGAAGGAGCTAACTCAGCCCCAGCCCGGCGGCCACAGCCACAAACATCCCACAAATGACTGTTTCAATGAGAGGTTTTTAACACTTGGGCTCTCAAACCTTAAGAAATTCTCCACCCTACAATTTCCAAAAGTAGATCTCATTCGGGCATTTTATAGAGGGTCGAGAAGTCCCGCCACCTACATCAGAGACGTGAAGCTTTTTTTCTCTCCTCTTCCTTTTGAAATGATATCCAAACCCCAGTGGTTTCATTGCCTGGGAGAAGGATGGGCCACACGCAACATCTGCAAGCAGTTAATTTTCCAAATGGGAGACGGTCACCGCAGATGCAGACCTTTTCAAAATAAACACTAGAAAAATATGACACGGGCAAAAATGAAAGGCCAGAGTCCGTGGGAGTGGGTGGGAGGGAGCTGGTGCCCGGACACGATCCAGTTTGCCTAGATCAAAGCCGCCTCCGTGCCTGCCTGGCTGCACAAAGGCAAAAGAATTGGAAGGAGAGAACTGCAGGGCAGAGAGGGGCCTTTCGGGGGGGTATTCCAGCCCTCGTCGGGATTGGGAAATTAAAGCCTGGGGCAGGAAGTGAGTGCTTATCTGTGTTGAGACTGGAACCCAGGCCAAGAGCTTTTTGCTCCCTGATAAGCCTCATTTTTATTGGAATATTTCAGCTTCTTCTGTTTGGGGAAAATAAAAGGCCTTTAACTTTGAACAGTTGCCTTTAACCCCTCCTTGGGGCCCATTTGGGATGTTGGAGAACTCTCATCCTGACCTCCTAAGAGTGGGTGCTTCCTCCCCACCTCACACACACACACACACACACACACACACACACACCCTCGCCGTGCCCCGCAGCTAGACCGGCAAGCGATGAGAAGCCAGCATCCTGCCAAGACAGGGGCCCAAGATCTCTATGGCGGGCAGCTACTTCTTACACGCCTGATGGAAGGAAGCAGCTAAGCTTGTGGATCGGGTGCCCTGAGACACAAGAACCAGGTGACTGTGCCCACCAACTAGTCAGGAGGAATTTGGGGCCGGACGGGCTAGAGATCCAACTGCACCACAGCCTACCAAAGCCTCCCCTCTCTTCCCCCAACGCGAAGAGGAGTGCCCCCGACTGAGAGTAAAAGGAGGCCCAGAGGAGATCCCCAACGTGGAGACTGACACAGACTAGGCATTCAGGATATCGCAGTTGTTTACGATCAGAGTTAAATGTAGGAAATTTGAGAGGCCAATGGCACACTGAAGGAAATGTCCTGTTTCAGCCCAGGTGACCACCTGCACCGTGCTAACTTGTCGCGCTGTCAGTGGTTAAAGCTTTATTGCTAGTTTATCCCTCTTGCCCCAACAGGATGGCTTTGGGCATTGAGGTTTCAAAAGACAAAAGTTGAGTTCAAAAGAAAATGTGTAGGGAATAGATTTTTTTTAAAAAGGATAGAAGAAAAGAATTGTAAACAGTGGGGGCCCTGGGAGAAGCGATCCAGGACCTGGGGGAAAAATGGGAAGTCGCGCAAGTGGGGACTGGGGAGGAGATACCGGACACGGTGGCCACCAGGGGGCGCTGCTGTCCCATCAAAGGCCCCGCGGCAGGCAGAGACTCGGGAACGTTTTTCAGAAACTCAAGTGGGCTTTGCTCCCTCTCAGACTCCACTCCAACCCCCAGACTCTTCCTTAAGGCTTTGAGGTCTCCCTTCTTGGTTCCCTAGAAGTTGTCTCAGAGGACTCCGGAGGGACCCCACCCTGTGAGCCTTCTAGAGTGAACAATAGCCTGGCCAGGCGGCCATGAGACTGAAGGAGGCCCTGGGTGGAGCGGGGAGATGAAGTGAACTCCCAGATTTGCTCCCCCAATTTTGTTCCCCATATTTAAAGCCAGGCTTGGGGGGGGGTGAGTAGGAAGGCATTTCTGCCCACAGTTGCTGATGGGGTTAGCACAGACAGAAGACCTGACCAGCAGCTGAGGTCCAACTTGCACACTCTGGAGCTCTGTTCTCCCAGCCTATCTAGGAAGGAGGTGGGCACCATGGCTCTCCTGATCAAACAGCAAATTCAGAGGGGACAGAAAAGGTAATCCAGAGTGTCAGGAGTCCACCTACAGGAACCCCAGAGGAGAAGCTGAGGGACAGCCTGGGCCTTGCGCCAAGGAGCACAGAATCAAGCCTGGGCATTGCATGGTCTTAGGGCCATTTGCAGCAACCCCTGTTCCCCTCTGTCTGAGACCCAGCACCTGTTGTCTAGAATCAGCCCTTACTTGCCTGTGGGCAGACACCCTGACAAATTCTATACCCCCCTTGGCTTCTCCATTTTCAGTTCTGCTCCTCAAACACCAAAAGCTTCCATCACTACAACCTTCCTCATATTACCTTTTCCAAGATTATGGCTTAGCAGATATTAGTTACAGTTCAGGCCCAATGATGTTTCTCAAGACGATTTTAGGGAGACCTGTGTCTTCCAAGACTAAATCACCTCTCAGGATGATTTCCCCACAAACACACACATTCTTTTGAAAGGCATGTATTGATCTGCTCTTGCTTTTCCAGTAGCAAAGAGGCAGGCTTAAGGAACCAAGCATGTTGGGACTCTGGGCTGCTTGTTCAGCCTCGGTGGACACGCTAGGGAGGGCACTAAGCCATGCGAGGAAGGCTTAGGTGTGATTCTTGCAGGTGACAACGGTGGGCCTGATGAAAGCAGACAGTGGCAGAGTCCAGGCACCAGCGGGACCCCGGGCTGTCCATCCCCAACAGGACCCCACCCAGCGTGCTGCTGAGCCCTGGGGAAGCCCCACGCCTTAAGGAAGAGGGAGCAGGGTCTGGAATCCTAGACAAGACTTCGGTCAGATTGTGGATTTGGGAAGCTGCTGCTGACGCCACTGGGGGATGGGGGTGCATAGGAAATTCTGAAAGTTGTGGGCTGCCTGGGCTGCCCGGCTGACTCTGACGACACACCCAGGCCTCATTTGGATTTGAGCAAAGGAGACTGAGAGCAGGAGGACGGCACTCAGGAGCCTGCAAGTCATGCCTAAGCCTCTGGATCCCACATCTGAAGAACACTACTTACTATCAGCTTTGAGCGGTGGTAGCACCGTCGCCTCTGAGGTTTAACCAAGGCACGATTGTTACTGATTGAAACCATGAGACCAAATTCCAGCCCCCTCATCCCTCCAGCGGCAGGCTGAGGCTCCACATCCATTTCCTGCCTTGGTCAGAATTGGCTGCAGAATGGGACATGCCTGCCGGTGGCTCCTGCCGGGAGAGGCTGAGGAGGATAAAGGCTGAGACAAGGGGGAGGCCAAGGGGAATGAAGCATGGACCTGAGGAGCTGGTGCTCCTCCTGCCCCATCCAGGCACATGGCGAGCGAGGGCTGGGAGCTCCCTGGCGTGAGCCCATCTTGTGGCCGGGATGCTCTGCAGACACCCCTGCTGCCATTCCCCGTAGGAAGAGGGGTTGTCCTTTCACAGCCATTCCCCTGACTCCTGAAGGTGGCTGGCTCCAAAGCTCACAGAAAATCAAAGATACACAGGGTATAATTAGAGGGTTCCTAGCAAATGTCAGGTTTCACCAAAACCGTCATATTTTGTTATCAAGGCTCAGAGAGGTTAAGCAACGTCACAGAGCTGGATCGAGGCAGCAATTCTTGATATCTCACTTCTTTTCTGACACCAGAATCTTGTAGAAGGTCTCTAAAAGAGGTCAAGAAATAAGTGGCTCTGATCAAAGTATTAAAACATCAGCTTCAAAATTATGACAGGTGAGTAGCCAATATGACCATTTGCAAATAAACACACCACCTTACCAACTCACTTGTGCAGTTCTGAGGGCCGGGACTCACGGACAGCCATTACGCACACCTTTCTGTTTCCCCCTCAGTCCCCTCCTCTGGGAAATAAAGACTTGTTCCTGCCACAGAGGGATGCCATGAGGTTGCCATGAAGTAATGTCACACCAATCCTGAAACCACTTCTTCAGCTTAGGATCAAGAGCAAGGAAGTAGACAAGGCCCCCAAACAGCCTGTGTAGACACCACAAAATCCAGGTTCCAAAGCTCATGCCCTGGGCTCACACACGGCCCCCTCAGAGTCATTCAGATCCTTTTAACTCTTGCTTTTTAAATTGTTCTAACAGACTTGCCTGCCAGGATTTTTTTGTTTGGGTTTGGTTTCATCATTATTATTACTTTTCTTAAAAAATCCATGGGATCTTGGAAACAGCCAACAAATTAGAAGGAAGGTGCTGACCTGCTAGCAAGAAGCACACTGAGAAACACAGGAGTGATTATTATCTGTGAGATGGAGGGTAGCAAAACACACCCATAGGAGGCCCCAAAGCATAAGTCATTTTAGCGTAGGACTACATTGCCACATAAATTTCGGAAAACTTGAATGTATTACTGTCTGCCTGAATCATTAAAAAATGAAGCTCTTCCACCCATCTTTTGATTCTAAGAATAATGGCCCAGCCTCACCAGTTCAAAGGATTTTTTACTCCTAGGAGTCCATACATCGTGTCAACGTCAAGAATGAGACCCCGTTTCTTGGGAACCAAGCCCCCGTGTTAGCATTTCCCCTTTAGACACACTCCCACACACCCAGCAGATGCACTCAGCATTTCCTCCCATGCAACAGATAAGAATAGGACAGTAAATTTGCACAAGGACTCTTCAGAGACGGTGCACAGACACAGCACATGCAGGATATTGGAGCAAAGTCTAAAACACTTGAGAACAAACCGTTTCCAAGCTCCCATAAGCAGTTTGGAAGCTTCTATTTATCTGCAAATAACTGACATGCTCCAGATAATCTTTCTTCCCTGTTTATGAAAAGAGGCTCTAAGAGCCCCTGGAGGCCACTGTTGAATGATTGAACAAATGGATGGATGGGTGGTAAATAAATAGACCTGGTCACATAGCTGAAGTTATTTGAAAATAACAAATCCTCTGTCTTTAAATACAGCTCAGTGCAGACAGACTCCCACGGGTTCACACATTTCTCCCCAAGATCTGCTTCAGTAAGACCTGACTGTGTTCTTATTTATACCTTTTGGATCATTTTTTGCTGCTTATATTCTAGAATAACCTCCAACATTCAGATGAAAAGTTAAGAATCCATCCATTTAGGTTTCTAACATCCAGATGGCTGGCATCAGTAGAGGTAAGCATTGTGTATCCATTCATTCAACAAATATTTATTAAGTGTCTGCTCTGTGCCTGGCTTTCCGCTAGGCCCTGAAAACCTCAAACTGAGCAAGATTGATTATTCAGTCAACTTCACAAAACCACATCGTCTTGAAGCAGAAGGAAGAAAGCAACCGTGCGTATAACCTGCTCTTTGCCTAGCACTGTTTTGGGCACCTTCATATGATACTACTTTTTGTTTCATGAGCACCCTTGAAAGGGTTATAACCATAAGCAGGTGAAGAAACTGAAACTCAGAGAGGTCACGTAACTTGTTCAAGCCACACAGCTCCCAAGCGCAAGAACAGCAGCTCATTGCTCTGCACAGCCCAATGAAGGGGTCTGCGGTGGGAAGCAGAGAGCAGAGTGGACTGATTCTGCCTCCCTTGGCTGCATTCCTTCAGGAAAGTGACAAGCTCTTCTAAGTCTTTGTTTTCTCATCTATCTAATGGGACCACAGTGCCTCTCTCAGAACTCAGCTGTGGGAAGCAAAGGACATAACAGATGTGGGGTCTCCTGGCTTTGGACCCAACACACATAGGTACTCAGCAAATGTTTATTACATGGTGGGTCCAGCCTCCAAACCCTCTGGCACTCTCACCTCCCACCCTCTACGTCAATGTCTATTGGCAGCAAGCTCCCCACTCACTTCCAGGAGCGGGCAGCTCACGACTTCTGAAGCACTCTGTTCTGGAGTCAGAGGGCCTTGCTCACCCACATCCCCATGTGCACAGACCACAGCAAGTGTGGAGAAGATAGAAGAAACGGGCCTCCCCAGGAGGAGACAGGGTCTGTCTACAGGAAGCATTAGAGAAGGCTCAAGGTGCATCAGCTTTGAGAACAGTAACAGGAAGTGGTGGAGACGAGGCAGGCTTTCTCTTCCTTCCTAGTCTCCACTCTGTCCATCCCCAGGAGGAACTGATCTGACCCCCAGGCCAAACTTCCTGGATGAGGGTGCCCAGGCCTCCCCCTGACCCTGGTGCTCCCAGAACTAACACTTCGTTTTCTCCATATCCTTCCTGCCTCCCCAGTCCCAGTCCCCTTTTGAGGTATTTTCTCAAGTGACTCCTAATCCAGCCAGGTATCTCCTCGCCTCGTGAGAGACTGGTCTTACTCTAATCTTTTGAATCTAAACCACCATGAAAAAAAAAATAATAATAATTTAAAAAGATGATTTTGTAACCATGTTAAATCAGAGTCAGAGAGAACTACATTCCACCCACTACACGTCCCACCACTCTATTTATCCTAGTGTGAGGTGTTAAAAGTTCAAGTTCTTGAATCTGGCCTTTCGGATTCTATTCCAGCTTAACTGCTTATAACTGCTAAACTTGGGCAAGTGAGCTAACCTCTTTAAGGCCTGATTTTCTCAACTATAAAATAGACACCCCCCTCAAAGGGTTGTAGTACAGACTGTAAACCATGGCCCATACGCCAAATCTGGCTCATCACCTGGTTTTACGAAGGCCTATGAGCTAAGAATGGTTTTTACATTTCAAATGGTTGGAAAAAATCAAAAGAAGAATATTTTGTGATATGTGAAAATTACATGAAATTCAAATTTCAGCGTCCACAAATAAATTTTTATTGGAACACAGCCAAGAACAGTTGTTCACAGATCACCTATTGTTGCTTTTCTGCTACAACAGCAAAGTTGAATAGTTGCAACAGAGACGTGATAGCCCATGAGCCTAGAATACTATCTGGCTCTTATAGAAAATGTCTGCCATCCCTCGTAAAGAGAAAACAAAGAAATGCCTGGAAGTGCCCATAACAGTAAATACCAAAAAAAAGTCAGCTATCATTTTCTTGTATTACCATCAAGCTCCCATTTGCCTTTGGAGATACATCCCAAGTGATTCCAAAGGTTTTCTGCATTAGTTTTTTAAATCACTGCATAATATACATTGCCCTGTAGAACATATATGGTGGGACCTACTTCTAACTGGCATTATCAACACAGAAGGCATTGATTGTCCTGACCTCATAGAGAGACAATAGGAGAGAGGTCCCATGCTCTCAAATGTCATCCTCTAGACTTATCCTTACTGGAATATGCAGCGGAAGGGCTTAAAATAGAAGCAAATAATAACAATCTCCAGATTTCCTTGTATCAGAGAACACTGAAGAGAGAAAGCATCTTAGAAACTCTCAGATCCAATTGCCCTTTCTTTATAAATGAGGAATCTGAGCCTGGAAGTTAAGGGTCTTAGCGTCGAGTAATCAACTGTCTCTGGCCACCCCCACCCCCATCTTGGTGCCTTGCCCGTGTTAGGCTGTTCTCTGCCCTTCTTCCTGCTGTGTGTGCTTCCTTTCCCTTTGACTTTATGTTCTTGGCTCAGATGACACGTCCTGACTAGCACATGATGTGACCTTGAAAAACAATTTATGTGCAGGTCCTAGTTTATTAGATGTTAATAATCTAAAAGCAGGGTACCTGGGTGGCTCAGTCAGTTAAGCATCAGACTCCTGATTTTAGCTCGGGTCATGATCTCAGGTTCTGAGATGGAGCTCCGTGTCGGGCTCCATGCTCAGTGTCCCTCTCCCTCTGCTCCTTCCCACACTCTGTCTCATCCCTCTCTCAAATAAAGAAATAAAATCTTTTTTTAAAAATCCTAAAAACAAATCAAATCCATTAAAATTCTTTTTTAATTTTTTTAATCAAGGTAGGTATAATTGCTGTATAACATTATATTAGTTTCAGGTGTACAATATAATGATTTGATATTTGTATGTATTGCTAAATGAGCATCACAAGTCTAGTTAACATCCATCATCATACATGCTTACGATTAATGCTTATGATTAACTCTCTTATCAATTCTCAAACATGAAATATAGTATTATTAACTAAAGTCACCATGCTGTGCATTACATCCCCAGGACTTACTTATTTTATAACAGGTGGTTTGTATCTCTTGACCCTCTTCATCCATTTTACCCACCCCCTACCCCCCCAAATCCATTTTTAAAACAAAGGACCATCTACCCAGCCCAGGCTTAACATCTATTCCCGAGCAAATATAGGCTCCTTGATGCCCCTAATCAAGATCTGTCCATGTTTAACCAAACTCCTCACAGGGTCCTGGCATCAGCTTCACTCCGCCGACCTTCCAAGACGAAAGAACAGGTGAGAAAAATGAGAAGGCCCCTCCCGGGGCAGTGGGATTTGGCCCTCACAGCCTGCCATTCACACAGCAGGACAGAAAAGGCATTCACTTTCCTCCTCCGTGTCATGATACCAACCGAAATTACCTTTAAATGAGGAAGAAAGTCATTATTTAATCAATAGGATTGCGTCAATTGAGGAAAATTTGTCTCCAGTGTAAACAAGCGGAACGTCTTTGCGCTCTATGAAAACAAGGTTAAATTACTTGCAGATCCGGCGACGAGAGACATGTAGGAAGTGAACCTGAAGCCTGACACATTCAAGGTCTGGGAACCGAAAATAATAGGAATTGTTCTGATTTTTCCAGTGGAATCGAGCAAGAGATGGGCCCGCCTCTTTGCAGAACTGAGGTTTCCTATGCCTTACCCTTTCTTTCAGGAGGAGGAGGTGGAGGAGAGGAAAGATAATGACAAAGAGAGATGAGAACGAACAAAGGTTAGATGAAAGGTGGGCAGCCTCTCCCTCTGGAGCCAGCCACTGTCACGCATCTAGAGGAGGGTGACTGTTGGGAGAGAGTGGCATTAAAATGAGGCATGATCGTGTCTGTCCAGTGCTTTCCTGCTCACTGCCCTTCCTTTGTTCCATGGATTCCATTCAGTAGATCCCATCGAGAATAAATTATTATAATGGTGGCTAATATGTATTGAGGGTCCGTGCCAAGCATGCTGAGCCTGACATGTGCTCTGTGCTCTTCAATATTCACAACAGTCTTAGAAGGTAGCTAACGTGGTCATGCCCATTTCACAGATGAGGAAGGGGGTAGGAACAACTGGAGAATGGCAGGGGCAGCTCTGCTTGGTCCTGGTACCTACCATCCTAACTGCCCAGTCTCGGACTCTGTCCACTTGCTGGGTACCCATCCCTGTGCTGTCACGGGGATCCCTGCAAACCAGACCTGCTCTCCGGAAGTCCCCACAGCCACAGAGAAAGGGAGACAGAGCATTTACTCTTGTCCAGGGAGGGACTTAGCTTGTTCTCTGTCTCTGGCTGAGCAGCCTCCTGCCGGCTTCTCCTCCAGTCCTCCTTCCCCCGTCTGTGTGGCCTCCTTTGACCACCTCAGAAGGAGCCTCTCAGTGGTCAGAGTGATTTCTGTCAAGGCTGAAGGCAGATTGTGAGGGCTAAGTTCCCTAGGTCCCCGACAGAACTTCTTAGTGAGAATTTGACCTTCAGGGTATCTCTCACCAACTCAGGAGACTATGCTAGCAGCTAAGTGAAAGTCGCTGATGCGTTCCCTTCGGAACACAGGGATCCATAACCAAATAAACCTTAGCTCTGGAGTTTTGTAAAGCCAGATTCCGTCACTTTTGTGGTAAATTCTGGCTAATGGTTATTCCCTGTGTCTCTTCCCATCCTCCTACCCACCCTTCACTCAACTCCAGTTCTGAAGAGTCCCAACGTGTGGTTCATAACCGACCTTCCTTCCATGACTGTATCCCTTACGTGTCCATCAGGAAAATACAGTCACCCCATGCCTAGGCCCTGGATCACAGGGATCTGACGTGGCCTAGGCCAAGGGGCCTCTTGGCCTCCTCTGGTGAGGCTGCAGCACGCTGGCTCTCTCGCCAAGTGAGCTAGAGGCTGGCTTGTTGAGAAGAGTTTCACATTAAGAAAGAAAGAAAGAAAGAGAGAGAGAGAGAGAGAGAGAGAGAGAGAGAGAGGGAGGGAGGGAGGGAGGGAGGAAGAAAGAAAGAAAGAAAGAAAAGAAAAGTGAAATGAAACATATTTGACCTGGGAAGAAATAGAAGACCTCTCAAGTTGCCAAAGTGACAAATTAGACAGGGAGGCAGAGCAAATGTGAACTCCTGGGGAGTCCGTCAGAAGGGGCCCAGAGGGACGGGCCGGACCGAGGTGGTGGGAGGAATGGAGACAGGAGGATTTATCCAGGTTGGGCTGGGAGACCAGTCGGAGCGCTAGGCAGAGCTAGACACAGTCCACCCTTTGTGCCCCATTTATCAAACTCATCAATTTTATAGCCACATTACCTTCCGAGTGGGCAGGAAAGCAGATAGGGGTGCCATCACAGGCCTGCCTGTGGTTTGCACAGCATAATGACAGATGCCAAAAGCACAGGGGAGGGGAGAGGGCCCTTCGGAGACCACAAAAGAGCCTTTATAATTATGCCTCTTCCTCTCTCGGGAGCCTGCCTCCCGCTCTCGCTCTCGCTCTCCCTCCCCGCGGAGGTGCCAGGCTGGCTGCAGGGGTGCCGTCGTCCCGGATGTGCGGGGCAGCTGCCTCGCACGCGTCTATTAATAACCGTGCATGGACTTGAAGGCAGCTATTCCGACCCGCCTCTCTTCTCCGGGCTAAATAGCGGCAATCCCTTTAACCTTTCTTCATGGGCCCGATTTTCCATCCCTTTAATCATCCCTGTCACTTTCTGCTGGATGGCCTCCACTCTCACCACATCCCTCCCCCAGGGTGGAGACTCGGAGCCAGCTGGAATCATGGGCCTCCCGCCTCAAGAGCTGCTCCTTCCCCTGCACACACTCCAGGCCCCCACCCCCACCCCAGGCTGAGTGACGGCCATTCAGGGCGCAACTGGAGTGCTTCCCTTTCCCGCGTGGATGTCCCCCCTTGACCAGAACGTCACTAACATCCAAGGGTCTCCTCTGAGGGGTCCCCTCAGGTCTCTAGACCCCAGCCTATCCGGTGGACCCTGAGAACCCCCCAACCCCCCACCAGTTTCCCTGCCTCCATTTGGCCCCCCTGCCCACCCAAACAATTAAAAGCCCGCTTTAGAAATAATTTTTATTTATTTATTTATTTTTTTTTTAATTCATTTGACAGAGAGAGAGATTACAAGTAGGCAGAGAGGCAGGCAGAGAGAGAGGAGAGAGGAGGAAGCAGGCTCTCTGCCGAGCAGAGAGCCCGATGTGGGCCTCGATCCCAGGACCCTGGGATCATGACCTGAGCCGAAGGCAGCGGCCTTAACCCACTGAGCCACCCAGGCGCCCTAGAAATAATTTTTTAAAATCAGATGTCATTTTTATCATGTCCATCCCCTGATCTAGAGCCCTTGGTAGTTAGCTCCCTGTTGCTTTTCCATATAGCAAATGCAGACATTTGCCAGATTCTGGGTCCAGAGTTCTCTCCCCAACCCTTTTTGGCCTATGTCCAGATCCTCATTCAAAATGCTTTCCCTAATCAGTCTTCTCACTCTGGCTACACCTTTACCAGCCATCCATCCCCCCAACATCTTGCTAGACACTGTTTTGGGCGTATCGATACATATATCTCATAGATATATATGGGCTAGGGTTCTTTGACAGAAAACAACAGAAACCAACTCTGACTGGTTTAAGGAACAGAAAGGGCTAGTTTAGAAATGAAGGCAAAGTTGGCAGAAGTAAAGACAGGGCTGGACCACAGGCCTAGGAAACGACAGAACAGGGAGCTCTGAGGTCTTTTTAGAACACTGTCGTCAGGTAATCAGCTCCAACTGTCTTCCATCCTTATTTATCTTTCTTAACATTCAGAGTTTCAGGATTCAGGATCTAGACAAGCTTTGTGACCAGGGTGGGGAGCCCTGTGATTGGTGATGGGCCACCCACCAGAACCACATAGGGTGAGGACAGTTGCCAGATCTCGCAAATAAAAATATAAAATGCCTGGCAAGGTTTGCATTTCAGATAAACAATGCATAATTGCTGTTACAAACGCAGTATTTCCTGAATTTGTCTTCCCATCCTTGCCCCCCGCCAGTCCTGCTCAGCAGTTCCCAAGAGGGTAGGCGACCCCAGACCTGTGCCCATCTCCCCTCCAAATGCCACAATACCCGGCTGTATCTCACCCCTAACACATTTCTTCAGCCCATCCTCAAGGTGGCTGTGGATTTTACTTCTTTCCCTTTAGTCTTAGCAACCCAGCTGACATCACCTCCAAACTTATACATTAACTGACACAAATAAAAAGGCTAATGTACCCTTTGGCAATCATTATTATTTATTTCCTCTTTACCTCTGTCGAGGAAAAAACAACTTTCTTGGCCGTCTCTCCTTTGCCAAATACTTTGAAAGCAGCCCTAATGATATTGAGCATTCTTTATAACTTTTTACAGCTTCCTACACATTTTCACATTCATGATTTTATTCAGTGTCATAAATCATCGTAATTAGTGAGCTAAGTGGTCAGTTGACCCCAGGAATATAGTCTCCCATTTCTCAGATGAGAAATGAAAACTTTGAAAGTTAGATTATAAAACAAGTGTGGATTCCAAGTTGTGTGATCTGAGGCTTAGAATGACATGTTCTTTCCTCAACATCAGGGGTTAGCAAACTTTTTCTCTAAAGGAGCAGATAGTAAATATGTCAGGCTTTGTATACCATATGATCTCTGTCACAACCACTCAGCTCTGCCACTGTAACACAAAAGCAGCTACACTCGATACATAGATGAATAATGGACGTTCCAGTAAACTGTATTTACAGAAAAGGTCACCTGCCATATTTAGCCCACAAGCTGCAGTTGGCTAACTAATGTCTCTTCTACACAACACAGTAAGCACACTTTAATATTTATGGGTCTGTCAAAGGTTGCCTCCAATTGGGATGCCATGACTTTGACCTGTATTAGTATTAGATCATTCTACTAATTTTCTCTCTCCTTACCTCCTACATGCCAGTATTGTTTGGATGATAACTGACTTGGCCCCCACTAGCCCCTTGATCCCTCCTACACTGTGGCAAAGTTTTGTACCCTTGTGCTGTGAACATGCCCAGCTAAGCCCGTCCTTCCTCCCCTGGATCCTTCTTTACCTGCATGCGAGATCAGTTCTGACAGGCCTTGTGAGGAGGCACCTTTCTGGGACAGAGCTTTCCCTGAGGCCCCAGGATTAACCAGGATAAACTATCCTTCCAGCTTCCCCTCACTGTGGGTTTCATGTGCCTCCTCCTTTGGTCCTTTTCCAAGTTTGTCCCCAGGAAACTCATGCAATGGAATGGTAACTCCATGACAGGTTCTTCTATAGCCCTCTTCAGCTCTGGTCCATGGAAGACAGAGACTATTTATTCCATCTTCTGCCTTCAGAGTGGGAAGACTGGCTTAAATGCTCCTCGCAGAGAGAACAGGAACTGCCTAGAGCAAACCAGCTAGTTTGGTCTGTACCCTTCACTGTTACAGATCTGGGACCGTGTGAGGTGGGACTGTGTGTAAACAGCATTCTCCCGGGCTTAGATGACCGGGGTTGCAAATCCTCAGGCATGGTAACTGCCCACCTGAAACCAGATCCTGCATTGTAGGAGTCAGTGGGAAGTCACTGCTACCTCACTAAAGTGTTCGAGGTCTTTAAGTGGGCTTCTAGGTGCATGTGCACACACACACCAGCCATAAAGTCAAAAAAGATTCTAGAGATCATGTTACCCAAACCCCTCATTTACAGATAAGGAAATTAAGCCCTGAGAAATCACCTTAACGTGATGCCAGGGCATAAGGATCCCTTGTCTTTATAAATCAAATCCATAAAGATGATGATGAACTTGATCAGTGAAACTAAAATTTGTAACTATAAAGCTTTCCTTGAATATCAATACATATTTTTTTTAAATAGGAAGCAGAGAATATGCTCAGCCCAGAATAGCCCAAAGCCGTGATGAGATCAACCTTTTCAGAAATAATTGAGATTTGGCCTTCTCAACGCTTCCATGTGTTCCAAAGGTGGAGTTTCCCTGGGAGCATCAACAATTCCCTCCAGATTTCTTCATAACATCTTCAAAAGGGTCAAGAGAAGCAACAAAGGGTAGACAGTACAAGTAACACTTGGGATCTGAATGCCCTGGCTAGAAGTTGTGTGACCTTAAGCAAATAATTTATTTTTGTAAGCCTCATTTCTCATCTGTAAAAGAGGATAACAATAGTACTTACCTCAAGGAGATGATGTAATAATTAAATGAGACAATGTATACAGAGTGTCCGGTACAGGCTGACTTAATAATAATGATTCAATAAATATTCACTATTGTTGCAATGTTGACACCTCAGGCTTTTTGCCTAAAGCCCTACTCTGATTTTGAGTTGACCACTCTGCCTACTTTTCCAACTGTGAAACAGGCATAATAATTTAGCAGGAGAGATGGATAACTGAAAGTTAGTTATGACCTGGGGAAACACATCTGGCTCCTTGCCCAGACCACAATCTGGCCCAAATGACCTCCAGGCTAAGAGACAAGGTGTGTTTCTCAGCTGAGTCCCCTCTGAGGGGGTGGCCTCCAAGCCAGGACACAGGATCCCTGGAAGAAGAAGTAAGTCAGAGAAGTTCAGAGAGACAGGGAAATGTGAACAAAGCTAACGCACAGTTTTCTTTGTGGACAATCTTTCTGGCATGATTTTTGAGTCAAACTGTGTCATCCTCATCCTCTGAAAGTCCCACAGGATGAGAGCAAGGAAAACTAGGGGATTCCTACAGCAAAAAGATAAGGGGTCAGGATAGATCCTGGGTAACAGGCATGCTTCAGGAATACCTCAGTAGACCAGACCGTAATATTTGCAGCTTCTCCAAAATGATTAAAAGAAGAAAAAGAAGAAGAAAAAAAAAAGCAGCTGCCTAGAACTTCATTTTCCTGGTGATAGAAGAAATGTGCTAGACAAAACAACACTTTCTCCTTTTCCCTGGTTACTTGGCAGGAGCAGAAAACTCTTGACAAGAAGTTCCAGAAGGGCTTGATATTGGGTTTGAAAAGTACAAATTCCCACAACAATCAGTGACTAAAGTAGCAATATTTTAGCCTTTCATAGGAATCTGGTTATTATTACCATTAATGCCGAGTATCTTGTTTCTATTCTTTTTGATTTCAGATAATTTTCTTTGTAAAAGGCCTGCTTTGTTAAGCCCTACATGGTTACATTGGCTTTAGGAGAAAGAGAAGTGGGCATGGTAGGAAAGTATCGTGTTATACTGAAACTTTAGAGGGCTTGGTTGTGAAGACCCCCTTTGTTTCTGCTTTGAAACTGATACAGTTCTCCAGTCTTTGTGTTCTAGTTCAGGGCACTAATATCAGCGTTCTCCGCTCTGATGATCGTATCTCTGCTTGAACATGATCATTTCCAAGGAAGATCTCCAAAAGGTTGTACCTACCTCATCAGGTCTGGCTATGACCTGGCCAAAGGAGACCCAGGTCAATGTTCACGTCTAGAAAGTGACCCCATGACTCAGGGTCCATCTTGTAGACAATAAAAGTGAAATGTCTAGCTCAGTGGTAATTTTGCCCCCTAGGGAACATTCGACAATGTCTGGAGACATCTGTGATTATCACGGCTTTGGGGGATGGGGGTCCTCCTGGCATCTAGGGGATGGAGGCCAGAGATGCCACTAAACATCCTACAAAACACAGGACAAGACTCACAACAAAGACTTATCCAGCCCCAAATGTCAATAGTGCTGACATTGAGAAACACTGAGACAGAGCCACAGAGAGCCCTGCATGGGCTGGGCCCTGCCTACCGCCCTCTCCATATTTTGCCCCATTCCCCCTCACTCCCTGAACTCCAGGCACACAAACAACTTCCGGTCCCTCACTGCACTGTGTTCCCTCAGCATATTCTGTTCCCTCTGCCTGCCAGGCTATACCATCTCATTTTACCTAGTTGATGCCTTCTCCCCCCCCCCCCCAGATCTCATCCAATAGATAATTTCTTGGGAAGCCTTTTGAGCAAGACCAAGTCAAGTCCCCCATTACCTGCTGTCTCCCCTTTATTCTTTCTTTTTCCAAGGGTTTTCAAAGTGTCTTGGTGGCTTTTTCAAAACTCCCAAGCTCTTTACCTCCTGGCTCTCAAATGTCTGGGCTACCAGCACTAATTGCAGCCAAATGGCTAGTGTTTGAATCCCCACTCTGGCATGTTCTAGTTGTAGGACCTTGGACAAGTCACCTACCACGTACTTAAGTCTTGCTTACCTCCAACATGAGGCCAATAACTGTACCTACCTTCTAGGGATGCTATGAGGATTAAATGAGAGATTAGAACAGTGAGTACCATATGGAAGTTTGTTGTAATGATTACTTTAAGAACTGAAAACTACTTTTCTGAGACACTGAGCTCTATAAGAGAGAGATGAAGTATTTTCTCTTCCCAGCAGCATGACCCTCACACTCTCTTTCCTCTACCAGAGGAATCAGAGTTCAAATCATTTAAAGCAGGGGGGTCAAAATCAATGCTTTGTGTTTACAGATAAAGAAACAGATAAAAGACCCAGAGGGTTTAAGGGATTTGGAAAAATCACATGGCAGGTTTCTTTCTACCTGATCCATCTTTCAGTCTCTCTCTCCCTCTCTCTCTCCCTCTCTCGCTCTCTCCCTCCCTCTCACCCCCACCAACCATCTCTCTTCCCCAGCACCCCCGTGTGAGGTGATGACTGGTATGATTCCTGATCTACACTAAATGAAAATCCCATAGCAACTATCTCCATGTGACTACAGGTCCCTGCTCCCCAGTCTTTCTACAAAAGACCTGGGGGTTATAAAATCCAAGCTTATCAGAGCAAAGCACACCAAACAGAACCCAGCAAGGTTTCTAATCAGAGATTTAAGGTGCTTACCCAACAGCCTAAAAAAGAAAATCTAGACCTGACCAAAAAAAGAGAGAGAGAGAGAGAGAGAGAGAGAGAGAGAGAGAGAGAGAGAGAGAGACCAAGGGCAAATAATAACCTAAATAAATTAAGAAAACACTGAGGCAGTCTCCTGAAGTTTTTGGCCGTTACATCATTGATCCTGAGACGGGGCTGGAGAATGTCTCCCCAGGGCTTCACAGGCAGGGCCATATCTCATTTATTTTAACTCCCTCAAATCCTATTTGACTCTTCAACACCCTCCCAGCCTCTCATGGCTGTTCTTGTTCTAGCCCCTACACATTTTTGTAAGCTCGCTCTTTGCCAACCCTGTGGTGTTTTTTAGCCCTAATTGTTGCTTGGGAACTCACAGAGAGCAGTGTGGTATCTGGACTGTGGAGTGACAATGGCCTCTGACCTTTTGGTCTGGCCACGCCTGAGGAACCCAGCTCTGCCAGGGATCCTACTCTTTAGGAGGGACATGAACAAACTGGAACAGCATGAGAGAAGAACAAGAGGGCAGAGAAGGCCTAGGAAGGGGCACAAGAGCTTGAACAAACTGAGGGGCCTTTCAGAATGATCTAATGTGAACTTCTGATTCCTCTACAAACTGACACTGGTAAAACATAGCAAAGAAAAAATTTATAAATATAGCTAAGCTCAGAACTATAAAGCAAAATATCTAGGTACCAGGAAAGAAGAAGGAAGGAAGGAAGGAAGGAAGGAAGGGAGGAAGGGAGGGAGGGAGGGAGGAGGGAGGAAGGAGGGATAGAAAGAAAGAAAGAGAGAAAGAAAGGAAGGAAGGAAGGAGGGAGGGAGGGAGGGAGGGAGGGAGGAAGGGAAGGAAGAAAAGCAAGGAGGGAGGAAGAGGGAAGGAAGGAGGGAAAGAGGAAGGAAAGAGAGAGAAAGAAAGCAAGAAAGAAAGAGAGAGAAAGAAAGAGAGAGAGAGAGAGAGAGAGAGAAACAGAGGAAGGAGAAGAAGGGAACAAAAGAGAAGAGAACTTGTAACCAGAGTGGCAAGCTTCAGCTGACACTTTGGTGGTCCAGGGAGATATTGACCCAAAAATAGGCCCTAATGGCTAGAGGCTGGGGTTTAAATGCACACAAAGAGCAAAAGATGGAGCTTGAAGGCCCTGTGATGGAGAACCCAGAAGAATGAAATGGAGACCCCAGGAGGATAACTGCTTCTCTTAAGCCTCACTCCCGGGCCCGGGGAAACCCCAGTGATGTGGGCCTCTTTCCAGTGTTGCAGGTAGAGAAACAAAATTACCCCCGAGAAACAAATCCTTAAATCAGCACCGAACACAAATATGTTCTCCACATTTATACTCCTTATGTAGTACATTAGTCAGGGTTCTGCAGAGAAACAAAAATAATAGGATGTGTATAGACAGAGAGATCCGTCTGTTTTAAGGAATTGGCTCAGGTAATTGTAAGGATGGGCATGTCTGCAATTTACAGGGCAGACCAACAGGCTAGAGGCCCAGGGAAATGTTTATGTGGCAACTTTGAGCCAATGGTAGTCTGGAAGCCGGATTTCTTCTTCCTCAGAGGACATTAGGTTTTTTCCCTTAAAACCTTCAACTGATTGGGTGAGGCCCACTCCCATTATGGAGAGTAACTGGCTTTATTCAAAGTCTACTGATTTAAATGTTAATCTCATCTAAAACTCACAGCAACATCTACACTGCTATTTGAGGAAAGACTGGGTACCATGGCCTAATCAAATTGGCACATAAAATTTGGTTTGTTGAATTGCCAACCAAAAGTTAATAAAAGCAGTGGTCCTGGACTGCCCCCTGGAGCAGAACAAATGGAAAACTCTTCAGAGAACCCTCCCTATCCCAAAGGGAAAGAAACAGCTGAAGATGTCCTCACAAACAAAAATTATAACCTGCCGCCATGAGGAAGACTGGAAGACAAATAAGAGGATTATCACCTCAAGAATTTAAAATAAAAGAACAGTTGGAAAGAAACCATAACATGTTTAAAATGTTAAATAAAAGCATGGCTAGAAACCATAGGGAGTAACAAAATACTGTTTAAAAAAGGAATTTGAAAAAAAAAAACTTCTAGAACTTGTAGAAATAAAGGATACAAAGGATAGAGTAAACCACAAATTAGACAAATTTGTTGTGCCAGGGGATGAAAACCAAATATATATTTCTTATTATAAATCATAATATCACAGCCACCAAATGCAATCCTAATCTCGCAGCATGTTAAAAGTTTAATGATAAAAAATAAAATAAGAGAATCTGAATATATATAACTTTTAAGACAGTAAAAGAATAAGAATACTCAGTCAATATAATTAAAGGCAGGAAAGACGTGGTTAAGAAAACAGGACAACAGGCCCAAAATGGAAATGCTTATGTTAAGTCCCACATCACCAAACCAAGACTCAGTTACAGCTTCAGTTGTCCCGGAAACGGAATCTTAAACTGGTCAGTGAGGAATCATCTGATCAGCACCAGTTAAGTAATCTGCTAGCTAGATCACTGCCATCCCCTAAAGGAAGGTAACCTGGCAATAACCAATCACTTTCTTGCCTGGTATAACTTCATTGTTCCTGCTCCCTTCTGACTAGAAGAGTCTTTCATTTTGTACAGCTCTTTGTAGCTCCTTTGTATCAGCTAGATTGGATGCTGCCTGAGTTGAATAGATTTTTGTTCAAAAAAGTCTTAAAATATTGGGGGCACCTGAGTGGCTCACTTGATTAAGCATCTGACTTCAGCTCAGGTCATGATCTCAGGGTCCTGGGAAGGAGCCCAAGTGGAGCTCCATGTAGAATCCTGGGTTGTGTGAGCCCCTCATTGGCCTCTGCGATCAGTGGGGAGTCTGCTTGTCCCTCTGCCCCTCCCCCCTGCCTGTGTACTCAATCTCTCTCTCTCTCAAACAAATAAATAAAATCTTTTTTAAAAATTCTTAAAATTTTTAATACGCATCTGTTTATCTTTTAACTTAATGAGGCAAAGAAGCTAAGAGTTTAAAATAAAAACATTAATATATTGATATACACCAGTAATAACTGGATTCCAATAATAAATATAATGAAAAGGATTAAAACCATTGATTAAAATATAGAAATGGTAAGATGAAATATGAATTTCAGTCTTTTGCTTTATCTGATAGACACACAGCTTTTTTTAATAAATATTTTATTTATTTATTTGAGAGAGAGAGAGAGAGCACAGAGGGAGACGGAGAAGCAGACTCCATGCTGAGCAGGGAGCCCAATGCAGAGCTCAGTCCCAGGACCCTGGGATCATGACTTGAGCCAAAGACCAACACTTAACTGAGTGAGCCACCCAGGTGCCCCCAGACACACAGCTTTTTGGTTTTTCTGTGTTTCTTCTAGAACACAGAAAGGCTGAAAACAATGAGATTAGAAAGAATCCACCAAGGAATCATTGTCCAAAAGAACAAGTGAGGAAGCAATATTAAAGTCAGAAAAAATAAAGGAAATGTTTACAAAATAAGAAAAAGAATTCTCCAGGAAAATACAACAATTTTAAACCTGGATATATCTAACAACATAGTCTAAAAATGAAAGAAAGAAAAAAGAAGGAAAGAGAGAGGAAGGAAGGAAGGAAGGAAGGAAGGAAGGAAGGAAGGAAGGAAGGAAGGGGCAGACAGGGAGGGAGGGAGGGAAGGAAGGAAGGAAAGAATGAATTGCCAAATTCACCATCAGAGGGAGAGACTGTATCTGAGAGCAGGCTGAGGTAAGAGCGGAAATTACAGAAAGGAAGGACATGGACACAACCTACACAGGAAGTTTTTTTATTTTCAGAGATGTCCAAAATTGAAATAGGCTGCCTGGAGAGGGAGAGCTCCAAAAACATGGAGGTTTTGCAGAATCTGCATGACACTGAATGAGGCTATTGCTAGAATTTGCCAGCATCAGACCCATCGCTCCATGAGGGCAAAGACTCTGTTTTGTTCACTGCTGTATACCCGATGTCTAGAGCAGAGCTTGGCATAGAACTGGCATCAGGGCGCCTGGGTGGCTCAGTGGGTTAAAGCCTCTGCCTTCAGCTCAGGTCATGATCTCAGGGTCCTGGGATCGAGGCCCACATCGGGCTCCCTGCTCAGCCTGCCTCTCTGCTTACTTGTAATCTCTCTCTGTGTCAAAAAAAAAAAAAAAAAAAAAGAACTGGCATCAGTAGAGGGTCTATTGAATGATGAATGAATGGTCCAGATAAGACAATGGATAAAATAACCTCAAGAGTGGCTTCTAAGATTCAGTGATTCTTATATACCCATGGCTCTGTTCTTACTTCATTCTGAGGCCCAGGGTCACCCCAACATGGGAGACTTGAGGGTGGCACTGAGAAGCAAGGGCAGGGTGAGGAATGGGCAGAAGAGTAACACAGGAGCCCAGAGGGTGGAAGCCAGCTCTGCAAAGAGCTTCCAAGAGTCTTCCTGCCACAGAAATTCCACTTGGCCACAGCAATTACCCTGGCCCTGGGCCTGGAGGAAGGCGGCAGCTGGCCTGCCCAAGGCAGGGCCTTCCGTCAGCACATCTTGTCTGTGCTGCTTACAAGGGTAGAGAAGCAAGAGTGGGAGTAGGTCACTGGGTCAATCAGGTCCATGAAGCAAGCTTCTCCCACCCACTACGTTCTGGGAAACACAGAAGGAAGGGAATGAGGTCTCCAGGTCTAGGGATTTCTTAGATCGAAGAAGGAGAGGGTCCCTGTACTCGGGGACCCTCCAGTCTGATGAGACATGGCCTGGCCCTCATGGAACCTATGGGCTGAATGTTTTGTGTCCCTCCAAACTCCAAGCGTTAAAATTCCAAGCCCCAGTGGGATGGTATTCAGAAGTGGGGCCTTTGCGGGCGATTAGGTCATGAGGGTGGGAACCTCATGAATGAGTTAGTGGCCTTATAAAAGACTTCAGAGGGCTCCCTTGCCCCTTTCAGAGAAGACAGTCATCTATGAGACAGGAAGTGGGCTCTCACCAGACGCCAGATCTTCCAGCCCCCTGACCTTGGGCTTCCAGCTCCAAACTGAGAAATACCTCTGTTGTTTAGAAGCCACCCTGTTGCTGGTACTTTGTTAGAGCAGCCAGAAAAGGGGAAGACAGAGCCACTACAGTGGAACGCTACGCGGAGTCCCTCTCTTCAGGAAGATCAGACCTGATGGAGGATACCTGGCCTCAGCCCTCGTCAGAGCCTGTCGTAGCTCTTGTCCCCCATCCCCCCACCCATTCCTGCAAGACCAGAAAGGGAGGGAAGTGGCTGGCCCAGGGACAGGCCCATTTCTGTGATGAATGGAGACTGTGAGCGGGGTGCCAGCACGTTCTCAGGGGGACATTCCCACAGCCCTGCAGCCAGGGCCCCCTTCCCTCCTTCCTCCCACCATGATTCCTGACCCAGCGGAATAAATCCCGAGTCCTGGGCCTGTTTCTAACACAGGAATGTTGGCCCCTTTGTCCACGGCCTGCTTTTCTTCTCTCTGTTTTTGTTCCTTTTCCCACCCTGTCTCTCCCTCCCCACCCCCATTTCCCAAACTCGCTCCTGAGAGACCAGACCCACCAGCCCACTGGTGATCTTGTTTTACATGAGACATTTCCAAAAAAGACCAAAAAATCCTTTCCAGGAAAATGCCATTTTAAAAATTCAACTCCAGACACTGCGGCAACATTAGGAAAACAAAGGACTTGGCAGAAAGGTTTTCTGAATCGGGACTTTCTCTGTAAAATACCTTTTCCAAATTGCCTCCAGTGGGAACAACTCTGAGGGTCAGCCCTGGAGCACCCAGTCGATTTCAGATAGACTGAGCCTCCTGCTTTTGATCCCATCTCAGCCTTTCCTTACCTGGGATCCCCCTGGGACCTTCTCCAGGGCTCAAGCAGGGAGCCCCTCCCCAGGGTCACCAAAGAAGGCAGCTGTCTCCGCAGCATCAGGAAATGCTGCTACCTCCTTCAGAGGTACACTCCTCAGTCCCTCTCTTGCCCCTATCACCAAGCTGGGGGGCGAGGCTGCAGGCCTGAGAGACAAACTGTGCTCAGTAGGAGCTATCTTCTCTCAACATCCAAGTGAGGGAGAGAGATGATTTCTGCAATGCATGCTCCTGTTGCATGAATCAAGTATAATCATGTTGATGTTCTAGGTATATAATAGTAATGGCCATTATTTATCAAGTGCTTACTATGTGTCCATCACTAACCTATTTTTTTATTTATCTACCTCATTTAACTCTCCTAACAACTATTATGTGCTGAATTATAGCCCTCTCCCTACAAAAGAAAATTCCTAGCTTGAAGTCCTAACTCCCAGTGCATCAGAATGTGACTATATTTGGAAATAGGATCTTTAAAGAAGTAATTAAGTTAAAATGAAGTCTGTAGGGTGGGCCCCAATCCAATATGGCTGGTGTCCTTATAAGAAGAGGAATGGCAGACCCGGACAGGCACGCTCACTGAGGAAAGACCACGTGCGGACACAGCGAGGAGGCAGCCATCTACGAAAGAAAGAGGCCTCAGAAGAAAGCAAACCTACAGATATGCTCATCTTGGGCTTCTAGCCTCCAGAACTGTGAGAAAATTAATTTCTGGGTTTTTTTAAGCCCCCCCACTCTGTGGTATTTTGTTACAGCAGCCCTAGCAAACTAATAAAACAGCCCATAAGATTAACATGGTTATTATCACCATCTTATGGGGGGATAAAACAGTCTCAAGATATTACAAAACCTGTGCAGCAAGCACATAATGGAGCTAAATGTTGAGAGTCAGCTGTCTGATGCCAGAATATGCACGCTAAAGCACTATGTCCAACTACTTCCCTTCCACTATGTATGTGGCTGTTCCATGTGCTTCTTGCTGTGTAACAAGCAACCTCACAATGTGATGGCTTAAAACAGCAACACTTTTTTTTTTCATCCATCAGTAATTTGGGCAGGTCTTGGTGGGGACAGGACATCCCTGCTTTACTTGGGGTCAGCTGGAGTGGCTCCAAGGCTAGACCAAATCACTTGAGGTCTGGCTCACTCACTTGTCTGCTGACTAATACCGGCTGAGAGCTGAGACCTTAGCTGGTGCTATTGGACCAAACACTTCACGTGGCTTCTCCGTGTGCCCTGAGCTTCTTCTTAACAGAGCAGCTGCTTCCAAGAATGAGCATCCCAAGAGACAGAGCTGGACAGAAAGCTGTATCACCTCCTCTAACCCAGCCTTGGAAGACTTGCAGCGCCACTTTCACCCATATTCTCTTCCTTAGAAGCCAGTCCCGAAGTCCAGCCTGTGTTCAAGGAAAGAGGAATTCGGTGCTACTTTCTGATGGGAGGAGTGCCATAGAATTTGCAAATGTGTTTTAAAACCACTACAGTGAATACACCATGGTTGTCCATAGTTAATGTCAGGTGTTTATTTGCCAGTAGCACCATATGTTGAAAGAGCACTGAACTGGGAGTCCAAAGCCCTGAGCAAGAGCCATTCGGCTGTAAGAGACCCTGATTCCAAAACCCATGTATGAAAAGAGGAAGACGTACTTCTGGTTCAAGCACTCTCCTCTGTACAGGATGGAAGTTATTTAACTCCACTGCAGTCTCTAACACACTGCTCTCCATCAGAAGGAACTTTAGGATGCTGTTCCTCTGATGCTTCACGTAATTCTGTTATGACAGCCCGAGTCTCGCCTCGTCCCTATGCCTGAGTCACTGTCTTTGAAACAAGCTATCCATGCATTGAACATTTCCTCAGTGCAGGACACTACCATCGGTGCTTTATGTTTCTCATTTCATTTAGTTATCATATCAACCCTACAAAGAAGGTAATGTATCTACCCACATTTTCCAGATGAAGAGACTGAATCTCAAGGGAAGTAAGTAACTTGCCTAAAAGTTAGCAAAGGGCAGAGCCAGAACTATAGGCTGTGCTCTGGCCAGCTCCATCTCCTCCAGGGCCTGGTGTGCTAGCCATGGATCCCTGCCCAGCATCCAGGGCCTGCATCACTCAACTGCCTATTAGGACATCTGACATTCCGTATTGTCCATCTCTCTCCTCTGCTCACCTTTTGGAGCCTTGTCATGCTTCCTGTTGGGCCTTGTCCCTGCCCCTATTGTGAGCCTCTCACGACACTCTTACCCTGGGGATGGCCACCACCTTGTGTTCACCCTCCTAACCTGTGGCCCAGCCCTTCACATCTGCCCCAGCCCATCTTGGTAATTGGATGGCACCCTGGCATGGTGAGACAGCAAGACCAAGCAGGACAGCATCATGAATTTAAAAAAAGCAGAGGCCCTAAAGTCAGCCCAACCTAGGTCCAAGTCCTGACTCCACCGTGTATTACTCATGTGTAAAAACAAGAAGGCCCACGTTGCCTCATCATGAAGATTCTCGATGAGTTAATACATGTACAGAGCTTGGCACAGTGCCTAGTACATACTAAATGCTTAATAAATATTAGCTATCTTCACTGTTGTTATTATCAATAATATTTGTAAAAGATCCACTAGAGAGCCTAGCATATGGTAGGCATTCAAAAATGATAGCTGTTAATCTCATTGTTTAAGTCCTGAAAAAGCTACAGGAATTCAGAGAAGGGCCAGATAACAAGGTAGTGAAGACAGAAAACAGGCTGCCCGAGCAACTGTGCAGATCTGCAGATCTCTGCCTAATCCTAGAGCTGGGGTATGACTGGCCTTGATTAAGTGGAAACGCCTCCCTACAGAACTGCCATCTTCATCTGCCTCAATTAGGAGATGACAAGAGCTTCCTGAGTTTGGAAGCGCCTGGGAAAAGGAATTCCAAGAAAGAAAACCAGAAACGCCCTCTGTCTTTGCTCCTGCGCATGTGCCCTGCTGTGGCAATGGAAGCCACCAGCCACGGGTTCCTGTCCTGCTTGTCCGGTTGCCCTATGCCTCTGTGGTTCCATGGGCTTCATCTGAGGATGTAAGTTCCCAGAGAGCTGGTAAACACAGTCAGAATATGTAATAGCTTCCCAGCCTCAAGCCCACCCCAGGTTGAGCCGTTAACAAGAATAGCAAACAGGTAGACAGAAGGTAACTATCAGATTTATAATGGATGAGCCATCACACACACACACACACACACACACCCTTTGAGGATTTGGGAGCTGCAGTATTGCTATTGACCTCTCCCATTGAATTTTTCTGCTGCTACTTTCTCAGAATCTTCACAGCCAGATTCACCAGGAGCACAGCTTCTGAGCCCATCTAACCAAGTTTGAGCACGGGGGTTGGGGGGTGTCTGGTAATCAAGTTTGAGGAGACCTGATGGCTTAGAATAATGTCATTGGCTCAATTATAACTGCTTGGCTGCTGTGTTCCTCCTGATTTTCCTTCAAGCCAGATGATCAATGAGGTGACAGCTACTTCCCCCAGACCACTCTCATTTCCCTCTTCCAATCAGACAAGGATCTGGTGCCCTCTGGAATGACCTCTAAGAGCTGACATTACTGCTCATGTTGCCTCTGAGTCTGAGCTCTTCCTTCCCTGCTCCAGGCTTGGCCCGCTCTGGTACAGCCGGACTTCTTCTGCCTTGATTCATAGCCCGTAATTCTGCTAGAATCCAGTTCTCCTCTCTATTAGCTAGTGCAGTGAAAATACTATGTAATAACCCCCCAATTTTAGTGTCTTATAAAAAGTTATTTTTTTCTCGGTGGAGTGGCTCTGATCCAATCTCTAGGTCAGGTAGAGATCAGTTCCTTATGTGATTCATTCTGGGACCAGCAGCTACCTGGGGCGGGCTCTTCTCATTCTAGATGGGGGAAGCATGAGAAAAAGCTAATGAAAATTTCCTATGACTCTTAAGGCCTCAACCCAGAACCAGCCATTGTCAAGTCCACTCCATTCCATTTCCCAAGCCAAGTCAACTGGCCAAGCCCCAAATCAAAGGGATGGGAATAAATATATGATCCACCTATTCCAGTAGGGTGTATACAAAGTCATATGGCATAGGACATGTGTGTATAATCCTATTACAGCAAGGGAGTGAAGAACTGGGAGTGATGATCCAATCTCCAACATCTCTTAAATATTTATGTCACCTACATCTCTTGCTGTGATTTACCCAACCTGATGTTCCTCCTGAACTCTTGGAGAAGTCTACAGGCCTACTTAACTCTTCAATCCATACTATATCCTGGCTTTGGATGCGCTAGAACCAAGAGCTGGAAAGCTAGAAAGCTATTGGGGAACCAAGGCAGATTCTCCCCTGTTTCACTCCCTCTTGCTATATGCTTTCTCTCTGTTCTCTCTGCACATGGGCTTCGTTTTTCTCTCTGGATACCAGCTCTCACTGCTGCTCCACTTACAGGGTGGAATAGGGCCTGTTCCAGCCCTGGGGCTACAGAAGCTCCTACTTTTAGCACCACTCCCCAGCTGAAGAGTATTCCAGAGTCCTACTTTCAAAATCCCAGAGAAAGACCCTAGTCAATCACTGCTGAGGTCACATAGCACGAACATAGTTACCCACTCTTCTAGATGGAAGAAAAGAGTGGTGTGGGCTCACACACACACACACGCACACACACACACACACACACACACACACACACACACACACACACACACAAAACCCCAAGACTCCAAACTGGAGTCCTCTGGTCTGACTCTGACTGGTGAGACTATGTGTTTAGTTTGGCCACAGGGTTTTAAAATGTTTTGAATTACTTGACAAAATGTGGAAATTGAGCATCCACATGTGAATTCAGATTTTTTTTCCCTTAAAAAAGTAAAAGATCTCAACTGAAAGGGAGTGTGAGAGTACCCTATGGGACCTGATTGTGCTCTGTTTCTCGAGCTAGCTGCAGGTTATGCCCCATGTTCCATTTGTGAAAAGTTCATCAAGCTATACACTTTAAATACATACACTTTTTAAAATGTATATCACATCTTTTCTAAATTTTAAAACTTTAGAAGATTTGGCAACACCAGAGGCACATTCCAGACAAGGATGAGTCCATTGGAACTGAGCAGTTTTCCATTTTGCCACACTCCCTGCCACTCCCTATTCTCTGCCTATCACTGAGCCTGAGCGTCAGTAATCATTTAACATCTTGAACTGTTTTCTCACAATAGAGTTAAGAAGAAAGTAACCTTATTTCTTTCACATCCATAACTCTATCAAAAGCAGGGAAATAGAAGAGGCCAGAGAGGGCCATGGGTTTGCAGAAAATGGAAAAGGGCTTTTGTTGTTTGTTTGTTTGCAGAAGTTAAAAATATTCTTCCAAGTTTGATAAGCAAATAAAGTGGATTGGTATCAAAAGAATCCAACCAAAGAGGCCGTGACTACTATATGGAAACTTAAGGAACTGAAAACAAAGGACTGAAGGAAGTTTCAACACATTTCATTTTTCAATGCAAATAAAATAAGTGATCCAACTGTAAAATGAAGTTATGGAGTAAAGTAGGTGAGAATACTGCTCAAGTACCAAAAACTTATGAATGGTGGGTTTGTGAAAGAGTATCTACTGAGGACAAAGAAAATTCATGCCTCGAACAAAAAAACAAGTATTTGCAAATGGAAGACTAAACAGAAATGCTGTTGCTCGGTGAGATGACGACATGGCTGAGAACTTACAGGACAGGTTGTGTGAAAAAGTTCAATCATTTGTGGCATTTCCTAGAGAGGCTTATAAGAGCCCAGTTAAAATAATACCACCCAGTCAGCTATATTTATTTATGGTTCCAAAGAGACTTTGGTGTGATTGGAGAACTTTTGGGCATGGTGTCCATCACAGGCACAACTTCAGGAAATGGCTTTGCTTTGTTTGTTGAGAAGTCTTGAAAAATTTAAAACAGACAGGTCAAAATTAGTAAGACCGGCTGTGAAACAGAGCTCCTGAAATGGTCAGCACTAACACTGACCTTGTTATCAAACTTAAATCCAGAGTAGCAAAATTTGTGCAATGGAGTAGCTAAAAAATTCACCAGGAATTATGCTGATAAAATAAACAAAATAGGACATATCATGGGCTTAGTGAATCGGAGGCACTCCCATGGCTGAAAGCATAGAATTCAACACTTTGCTTGATGCATTAGACACGTAATAGTCATAACATTCATCCATTCTGTTAAATGAAGGGTAGTTGGCGTATAATGTTGGAGTCTTTTATGTACAGATGGGAGGAACAGTTGTAAAATTAACTGTTCATATCAACCAACAAACAATACTTACCTCAACTCACCAGCAAAGATTGAATTAAGGAAAATATCATAAGCAGGGCACCTATCAGCTGGGGCTCAGTCAGTTAAGCGTCTGACTCTTGATTTTGACTCAGGTCATGATCTCAGGGTCATGATATGGAGTCCTGCATCAGGCTGCCTGCTCAGTGCAGAGTCTGCTTGAGATTCTCTGTCTCCCTCTGACTTTACCCTGTTCCTGCTTTCTATCTCTCTCTATAATAAATAAATAGAATCTTACAAAAGAAAAAGAAAATATCGTAAGCCACCTAGCCTATTTGGGTACTTTTCTGCAAGAAACTTCACAACTATGCAAATGCGCTATCAAATTTGTTCATTCGTAGTGAAATTATATCTTCAGGAAACTCATTTGGCAAAGAGTAATCTGGCCCACTTTTCCATGCTGAAATCAATTTTCAGAAATGAAAGCGATCACTTAAATTGCTCTCCTTAAATTGTGGGGTTGAAGACAGGATTCCAAAAAAGGTTCTAATTTTATTAAAATAAACTTTTGTTATTCAACTCACCTTTCTTTTTTAAGTTTATTTATTTTTTTAGTACTCTCTAAACCCAATGTGGAGCTCGAACTCACGACCCTGAGATCAAAAGCTGCATGCCCCACTGACCAAGCCAGCCAGACACCCCTCAATTCACCTTTCTTAATTAATACTGTGGCAAATGGAAATTTTGATTGAGTCCTCAAAACTAAATTTTGCAACATTAGAATGCCAAAATTCTACAAATATCTCAGGAGTAGTTACCCTAAATATAAAAACCATCATACAAAGATTCTATCCATGTTCAGCCATGAACAGCTGTTTTCCATTATGAAACTAAATAAAACTATTGCTCGCAGTTAAAGGATTCAAGGCTGAATTCTATACAGCACATCACAACATGAAATGCAAGACCTGACACTGACATGTTGGGGCAAAAGAAAAAGTGTCACATTTCTGGTTATAAAGCGAAGAAGTAATAAGTTACAAAAGAAAAATAATAATAATTAAATATTTCTGTATTTTTAGAATGTTACGTTTTTCCATTTTGAACTTAATATATAATCTCCAATACCATACATGTTTGTATTATGTTATATGCTTATGCAACGGTCAAGTAAAAATGAAAGAAAGTTTGATTACATTCCTACCAGTTGATTTTTCTTATACCTAGCCCACTTTACTCATTTTTGTTGCATTTCTGAATTCTGTAGAAATTTAAGTCTGCAACTTCTAGTGTACACTATAAATTACGTATTACTTTTTAATACATGCTCACTTGCTCAATGGGGAAAATGCAGAAAATCCAAAATAGAAAAACAAGCCCACTTATCATGTTGAGAGTGCTTATAAAAACAAAAATGAAACCATGCATTATATAAAATATATTTTTAATTACAAATGGAATCAGACCACACATAAAACTTTATCAATTTTCTGTATTTTAAGTGTTCTACAAGTAAGATTTTAATGGTTGCATATTATTCTATATTTGTAATATCATTATTTTAACATATTTGCTATCATTGCATTTTTAAATTATTTCCCATTTGAGAAGCATTGGTCTTTTAATACCAATTCTGGTTCCATCTTTTTCTTAAACATAGCCATGTTTCTACTCATATGTCTTAAACCCAGTACCCCAGTTTCCATTTGTAGTTTCCAGTGAAGGCTAGAATTGGATCAGATTTGAATTTTGTAATCCTCTGAGGAAGCTAAAAGTATACTTTAAACTGTGAACTCTTCTTGAGACTGACAACCCCTGACATTTCCATTGACCCTGAGCTGCATTTTTCTGAACACTTAGTTGGAGTCTTTTATTTGTGGATGGGAGGAACAGTTGTAAAATTATTAACTTGCTCATATCATCCAACAAAAAATAATAAATAATAATTTATTATTATTATTATTATTTGCTCAGAGGACAATAGTTTTATATGATGAGGGGTCTCTGGTTGGTTCATTTGCTTATAGAGACTTCCTTGAAGAGAGCCAGAGCTATCCCAGAAAGATAAAATCCAAGCTCTCCAAGTCAGGATGCCTAAATATGGTGAGAGACAGGCTCTCTCTGAGGCTAGGACCAACAGCCAGCTGCCAGCCAGCCAGCCCAGATATCACTGCTATTTTTACCTTCTTGGGCTTATGTCACCTGACTGCTCTTGCCCCCAACCCCACTACCACCACTATTTGTATTCATTACTGATGTCCAAAAATCTCACACCTCTTAGTCCTAGAAGAGATATAGGATGCCTCCAGTCTAATCGGGGAGGCAGTCCTGTCAATAAGGAAGCCCTGCTTAATTATGCAATCATCATCACATCCTTGGGAATCACTAGTTTGACAAGGTGACCACCATCAGGAAGCCACTGGCTTAATAAAAGAAACCCAGTTTGCTGCCATGATCAAAGGTTCCCCAGGGCACATGGCTGGCTCAGTTTGGTGGGGCATATGACTCTTGATCTTGGGGTCATGAGTTTGAGACCCATGTTGGGTGTAGAGCTTACTTTAAAAAAAAAAAAAGTTTCCCAAAGAGTGAATAGTAAAAATAAGCAAGAACTTGCAAAGCTGGGGAAAGGACCTTCACATCACATGCTTGGGCTGGAGCTTCAAGACTGCAGAGTAGAGAAAAGCAAAGAAGAGTGTACCTTTTGCACCTGGACAAAGGACATCATGAACTGACCAGAGAAACAGTCTATAGGGTAATTATCTTTAAAAGAAACGATAAAGATATAAATTGAATAGACTAAGAGTGAATTGCTTGAAGATAAGTAAGTTGCTTTAAGTAAAAGAAGAGTCAAGATTATCTGGCCAAAAAAATCACATGCATTCACTTTTTCTCCTGTGTGAGACCCCATGGAAACTAATTTTTTAAATATATAAATGCTTAATAAAGGAAAAAACAGGAGGAATCCTTCAATGGAGGAAGAATTTCAGCCCATCTCTGGAAATCTTCACGCCAATAGAAAAGAATTAGCTGATGAAGCAAAGTAGGTGGCAGAGTAGGAGTCCTGACCTCCTAGAGCCTTCCTGGCCACATCCTTCCTTGACCCACAAGGGTCAGGACTTGGAAACATCAGACAAGGTGGGTGATAAAAGTGAAAAGTGAGAGATTAACTTAAATCTGTATACAGAATGGTGACTGACACTCGGCTGACNGGGCGGGGGGGGGGGTGCTTCCAGGTGGAGAACAGAGAGAGAACAGTTGAGGAGGGCTCTTCTCTAGGGAAATTACACTGTCTAGGAGAATAGGAGTAGCAATTGAGGTTAGTGATACCTCAGAGTAAAGAAAGCTCCACCTAGCATTTCAGAAACCCACAGCATCACGGCCAGTGCCCAGTCTCACTCTGACCAAAGCCTTCCAGTGGCCTTAGGCATACTGCTTAGTCCCTCATTCTCTTATGTAAGTGACAACCAAGGATCCCCAGATACTGAGGAAACCTGCAACATGAAAGAAAATTATAGAGAGCTCATCCACCATAACCAGAAGTCAAAAGATAATGTCTGAAGTTGATAAATCAAGGAAGAACAGCTTAAGTGTATTATTTAGAACTAAAAACAGAAGCAGATAAAAGTAGAGTTTTCTCAGTAGCAGGACAAGAGATAAGGCAGTGAAACGGGAAGGCTAGGCATCTGTTGTTTTTTACCATAAGCCCTTTGATACTATTTGGCTTGACTTTTTTTTAACTTTTAAAATATTTTTAAGAAAAGGTCACATTGTGAAGCTATTGCCATAAAAGGAAACATAAAAATAATTCATTGCAATGCAACTTAACTTTTTGCTCCTGAAGTTTTCGTTTTTGTTCGTGAATTTATTTCAAGCAACCAATGCAATGGAGATCCTCCAGCAGTTATTTCATACGTGTCCATATCAGGTAGTAAGTACTTCATGTTTAAGGGAACTGTTATAAAGAAGGAACAAGATTATATTACCCCTAGGTAATTTAATGGAAGGTTTTCTTTTTTGTTTGCCAATTAAATCAAGAAGAAAGAAGAAATAAAGACCTAAAAGGTCAGGTCAGAATCCTCAACCACCCCCAATATTTCTTGAGCATATCCTATGTGCCAGGCAATGCTCTAGATTATGGATATGGCATAAAGACTGGACAGAGAAGGTACTGTCCTAGAACTAACATCCTAGTAGGAGATGGGAGACAAACCATAAGGAAACAAATAAATAAATGGAGGTATCATTAGATACTGTCAGGAACCATGAAGAGGATTCAAATGGTTTGATGACAGAAAGTGGTTCAGTAGCTAACTTACTGTAGATGATCGAGATAACATGATCCATATTTGAGGGATGATATTTAAGCTGAAGTCTAAATTAAAAGCCTTCTAAAGACTGAGGGGTGGGAGAGAGGGGGGACAACTTTCCAAGTAGAAAAGCTCTAAGTGGGAAAGGAATAGAGCTTTAACATGGCATATATGTATACATTCTAGAACAGAGAGAAGGCCATTCTGGCTGATCTTAGTAGGTAAGAAGGATGAGAAGAAAATAACAGGATGATGCGGAAAATGCAGGGACCAGGTCATGTTGCGTTTGTAATTCAGAGTAAAGAATTAAGATGTTATTATAACATTGCATAAGGAGAACCTGAGGCAAAAGAGAGACTTGATCTGATCCTGATTTTCAAACCACTTCTCAACCCATCTGCCCAGCCTACCCACAGAATAGTGAGAATGAATACTTTGTTATTTTTAAGTCAGTATGCCTTGGGAGTGGTTTGTTATACAGCAAAAGCTAAGTGATACAAGAATTCAGAAAAACCAACTCACCCCTCACAAGGAAAAGATTCTCAAATCATGTATTTCAGGTTCAGGGCTATCTCCCTCATTGATAACTTCTGGGAAGTATCCATCTTTTTCTGCCTAACACATCATACATCTATTGATTCTCCCTTTGGACCCTCACCTATCCAAGGGGAAGAAATATTAATGGCCCTGGTCAAGGTAAGTGCTGGCCCTGTCAGAGGTGTGTACAAAGGGATCTGAGTAGGCGACAATGGAACCGAAGTTAGCATGGGTTGACAAAGAGCAGCTGCATTGCAAATGCTGGGTGGGACTGACAGGAGTATTAGCTCAGAAGACACCAGGGAAGAAATCTCCCTGAGCAGCTCTGCTCTGAACTCTGCCCTATCCAAGAACTCTTCACCCAGCCAAAAGATCCGAAACCCAGTGGAGAGTCCATGGGCTTGGTAAGAAAGACTTTACAGCTTCCTTCCTCAAGAGTCTCCAAGATAAACAGAATAAACACCAGTTGGTCTCAGCTGGTCGCACGTTGGCCTGCCTGGAGTAGGGGGATGCCAGAGATAGCTTCTTGAGGTTGCTTCCAGCTCTGCATTTCTAGGAAATAGACAATTATGAACAACATGGATTTTATTATCGTGACATCTCTAAGGTCTCTGCATAAAGCCTATATTTAAAAATATAAACATGTAAGTGAAAAAAAAATGTCAGGGGAATAAATATTTGTCTTAAAAGAGACCATCTGTTTCAAATTTTTATTTAAAAAAAAACACAACATGTGTTTTATTTTAAATTTGTATGTGTGTTGTTATCCTTGGGTTAAGTATTAGGTAAATAGACAGAAGCATTGAGAATCCATTTTCCAGCAAATTTTGGTTAGAAATCCTTGCACACGTGATGCAGGAGATAATTTGGGGGCTAATTGGAGCTTTGTGGGCAGCCAACCCCTTGCAGCCCTCTCCCCCACTCAGTCCCTGTGTGATGGGGATGAGGGTTTCTCTGGCACGGCTGTTTGTTTTGGACAAAATGACATTTTACACCTCAGCCGACACAACACATTGCAGGCTGCTCCCGGGACAGCCAGCTTCCAACTGTGGGTGCGGCCAGCATGGCAGAACCACACAGCTCACTTTTGTTTGGACCTCAGACGAAGCCTCAAATCTCAATCAATTTGGACACGAATCCTTTTTGGTCACTGTAACCAGGCTGGTTTGCTGTGAGAGTGGAGTGTCAAGAAAAGATGACTGTGAGCCAGTCTTGCCAGGCAAACAGGCAGATATATGAGAGAGGTCATTTCAGAAAGCCGGTGCAGCACGGAATTGTGATGGGGTCTGGTATACTTTGGAAAATGGCATCAATTGGGTGGGGGGGGCTGCAGGGTAGGGTGTGTCTGCAAATGAAACTGGAGTGGTGGCTGGCAGCCGTGAATGTTCACCTTTTGTCTGTGGCTCGTCCCTTCCCATTAGGAGCTGCCTCTTCCCCCGTTCATTCCAGGTGATTCTGGGGGTGCTGCCAAGCTCTCCACTCAGAAGACACCATCACCCTCCCACCCCGGACATAGCCATTGGTGGAAGAGTGCTCATGTGACCCAGCGAAGGCCAAACAGAGTCCTCTTCAGGGGAACTCATAGAGATCCATGAGAAAGAGCTGTTTCCTCCTAAGATGCTGGGCCAGAAGGAAGCAAGGCATCTTTCTTGTTTCCATTGTACAGAGACTTCCTGCTCCTGAATTAAGACCAGCATGGTGAAAAGCAAAGAGGAGAGAGAAAAAGTTGATTGATGTTATTTCAGCTCCTGGATTGTTTCCATTTTTACTAAGAGTGGTCAGATTTGGGTTTCTGTCTCCTGCAACTAAGAAATTTTTGGCTAATCCAGTTGGAATCAGAAGCAAAAATTAAACTCGCAACAAGAAGCAGACAACCCTACCTGATATAGGCAAGAGTCCAGTGGTTCTCTGTGGTAGAGAGAGCTAGCTGCCCACCAAAACATATGCTCCCACTCCATCAAAGAGGGTTGTTCCTGGGAACTGGATGCCCAGCTAAGGATTACATTTCCCAGCTCCTGCTCCTGCCTTCCATCTAGACATGATGTAAGAGGCCCCCGGGGGAGAGGGGGTGAAGGCACCACAGCACAGAAGGAGTGTGTATCCCTGACACATCACACTGAGAACCACCACCACCACCAAGAATGGGCACATGCTGCGGACAGCTAATGTCAGCGAGAAATAAATTTCTGAGTTTGAGACACTAATTTGCTTGGGATCTTGCTGTTACAGGATCTCACATTCCCCTAATTAACACATCCCCTTCAACATTCTGGAAGTTGCTTGCGGTCCTCAAAGTCTGCACCTCTTTGCTTTACTCGTTAGTGCCAGAATTACTCAGATCGGTGACTACTGCTGGTGAACTCTGTCACCACCACACCTGTTAAGTTTCATATGTTTGCAGAGCACCTACTATGTGCCAGGCCACATAATAGCTGTTCAGGGTTACAAAGGTGAATTAGATAGGCCATATTTCATTGACTCTAAGTCACCATTGATCATGAGACCTATCGTTTTTCTAGGTACTGCTAAAAGAAAGTCTGCACCACAGAGAAAATTTATTGCCAATAAAACTACGACATGTCATCAAAAGCTACTCTAATTTCAGAAATGTGGTTGAGTGGAGGGGAAATGTGATCTTAAAACTGAAGAAATGGAGTATTTCTCACCTTCGCAAACAGAAGATCTTATGGGGGGGGGCAAATAAGCAAATAAACATGTACCACGTGATACAAATGCATTAACAGGTATGTAGACTGTTCGGCTGGAACTCAAATAAGCAGGTGACATAGCCACAGAAATGGGTAAATCTTCATAGAAATGACATTTGAGCTGCATCTTGAAAGAAGAGGAAGTGAAGGCAGTGCCAGGAGAGAGTCTCTCCTGGGCCAGCCGGGCCAGCAGATCTTTGAGATGCCTTCTCCAAGCCTTTAGAGAGGCTTTCATGGTTCTCCAGAGACTGCAGTGGTTTAGCAGAATCTCAAAATACTATAGCAGTAAATTCCAATCTGACAGCTTTATTTTCTGGATAAATGGAGGCTAATCCTTTAGGTGCCAAGGCATAACTTTAACTGGATGTTTTTTAGTGGAAATCCTTCCAAAATGTACCGTAGTAAACCCCTGGCATCTGTGAGGGGTACCACAAGGGGTCTTGGTGAATCTCCAAATTCACAAACACAGCTAAGCCCAGACAGACGCCTGGCTGCTCAAGAATCGCATTTATATGAAAAGCCCCAGGTATCCTGTGTGCAGCCTGGCACTGCACATCAGCCTCCCTCTGCACTGACTCTACTGTTTTCCTCTTGCTTGATGAGCAATTATATGTAACCGGTACATGGACCATGCATGACTTATGATGTAATCAAAGCACAATTTTATTTTCATTTCCCATTATCCCTTTAAACCTGATTCCATGTGGGTAGTCTTCCTCTACCACCGAATAAAAACTCCTGTAGGTCTATGACTTTTTAGTTCAGCCTTGGGTGGTTGACACACAAAGTCACTTGAAATGACAGACACAGTTCTAATTCAATAACTCCAATGCCCATTTCTATATAATAATTAAAGTTAAGAATGTGCCTTCCTCCCTCCCCCTTGTTCCTACTTTGCTTTAGGCTGGAAGCTGTCTTGAGAAGGGAGGGAGTGGATGGTGTCTCTATCTGCTTTGTGTATCTTTTATACACACACACACACATACACACACAATGGGGAAGAAGTCCAAGCACTGCAACAGCTCTCTCCAGAGAAATCTCCTTTCTGATCTATTCTCCCCTTCACTGCCTCAACCATTTTATATTCTCAAAATGGACAAGATGGTGTCGGCAGTTTCATTCTCTTTATACATTCTGCAGGTGATGAGCTAACTAGGTTGTTCCTTGATATCTCTAATTTTTATTTGTAACACCCTATGGGATATATTATTGTTATGGACTGAATGCTTGTGGGTTTTTTTTTTAAGATTTTATTTATTTATTTCACAGCGGGAGAGAGATCACAAGGAGGCAGAGAGGCAGGCAGAGAGAGAGGGGGAAGCAGGCTCCCCGCTGAGTAGAGAGCCCGATGCGGGCCTCGCTCAATCCCAGGACCCTGAGATCATGACCTGAGCCGAAAGCAGAGGCTTTAACCCACTGAGCCACCCAGGCACCCTGAATGTTGTGTTTTGCCTCCAAAATTCATAGTTTGAAGCGCTACCCTCCAACATAATGGTATTTGGAGATGAGCCCTTTGAGAGGGAATTAGGGTTCGATGAGGTCATGAAGGCCCTCCCTTCATGGGATCAGTGGCCTTATAAGAAGAGGAAGTTCTCTCTCTCTCTCTCTCTCTCTCTCTCTCTCTCCCTCACTCCCACTCTTGCTCTCTCTCCTCCTCCTCCTCGATCATTCTTTCCCTCCCCTCCCCCCACAACCCCACTCTGCTATGAGGACACAGCAAGATGGTAGCTGTCTACAAACCCAGAAGGGAGTTCTCACCAGAACTCAACCCTGTTGGCACCCTGATCTCAGGTTCTGGCCTCAGGTGAGAAAATAGGTTCCTGTTGTTGAAGCTCCTAGTTTGTGATATTTTGTTACGGCAGCCCAAGCTGACAAATACAGTTACTAATCAGAGGACTCACTGAAATCGTTTTACAGACTGCTTTCTCTAGTTTCTGTGTCAGGCACATAGTAGGTGCTCAAAAATATTTACAAATGAATGAGTGACAGTCCAGACGAATGACAGAATCCCTCACTCCAGATGTCCAAGCCACTGTGTCATGTCACATTCGATTCAATGTGTGTGATTTTTTTGTCTTTTAAATACACAAATAATACAGGAACACATTCTTGTGTGTGTGTGTGTGTGTGTGTGTGTGTGTGCTAAACAATATACAAATAGGTAGAGGAGGAAGTAGACACTGCCCTTCACAGTCTCCTCCCCCGCCCATCGCTCTTCTCCACTAAGACAGTGCATGCGCACAGTTAGCATGACCTGTCTCTTACAGACCTGGCTCTGTGTCCCCCTGCCAGGAGACTCGTATGGCGTATGATGTAGTATTAAGCCATGCATGCGGTGCTGTAACTTGCACTTACTTGTGTATCCAGCAGGCCTCTCTCTGCCAGCACATTCCTCAACCTTTTAAGAGGTGCATCATGTTCCATAGTAGAGACATACCCATGAAAGGTCATTTCAGGTGTTTCTAAATCTTTCCTCATACAATGTTGCCAAATCCATCCTCTGACATGCCTCTTTTGGCGCATGTGCAAGTGCTTACATGGGTTAGATGATTTATGCACCGAAAGTCTGGATTTCCTCCACCACACTGCTGTCCTTGGGACAGGACTCACACCCTGTGCCACCAAAAATTACCCCCACTCCCCCAATGAGGAATATTTTAAGCCTTCCCAAGTTTCTATCAATCTGATGTTAGAAAAAACATCTTGCTGTTAACTTTTTAATGCAAATTGCCTTTCTATTCTGTCCCCATTTTTCTATGGGGTGGTTTGCCTTTTAATTGTTATTTTGTGGTTATTAACCCTTTGTCTGTTATATATGTTATAAACACTCTTTCCTAGGCTGTCATTTGTCTTTAATTTTGTTCATGGTGTTCTTCTTTGGGACAAAATCTTTTATTTTTATGGAGTCAAATACAACGAATATCTTCTTTCTGGCTTTCATTGCTACTTCCAAGATTTAAAAAAAATATTCACTTATATTTTCTTCAAATATTTTGAAGGTTTCTGTTGTTATTCTTTGGGATTTCATTTTGTTTAGCTCTTTATTCCATCCAGAATGGATTTTTATATATGATGGGAAAAGGGGGAGGTAATTTTTTTCCTAAATTTTCAATGATCCCAATCTCATTCATTGAGTAATCTGGGCATTCTCCCCATACTGGCAAGGTCACATTCCATTGTTCACTAAATTACTACGCAGAGATGTGCATAGCATGTATGACTGATATTCCACGCTAACTTTTCCCAAATATCTCCTTTCCTAAACTTCTTCAGTTCCTTCGCTAGCATTAGGAGTGGGCTTTGGAAAGCAGCTCCTCAGCTATTTCTCATGTATACACATACATTGAAGATTGTCTTTACTTCCAGGATGGAAAACGGAATATAGATGCTTGAGACCATTAGGAAGAGGCTCCTTCCCTGGACCGGGTTTGCATGGTCAGCACACCAAATGTGTATTTCACCAAATACTAAATTCTAACACGTTAGGGAGAATGCAAGCTTCAGATGCAGTTATTCCGTCCCAGCCCACTGTCACACTCCGTCTCTAGGGCAGATTAGATTATGTTGCCACTGTTGTTGACCTGGAGTGGACCCTGGTCTAGGCTGCTACTTAGGATTTGGACTGTTGATGCCAATCTAGAACACCTCTGAATGATGGGAATGACCATCCATGGCAGTGGGATTCTATTTCTGGCTGTAAAATGTGTGCAGACATGTCTTAGAGGGACGTGTTCTGGAATCATCTCTTTCTAGCTTGTTTCCAAGGGATCTCCTGCATATCCAAGATGCCAATCCCAAACTCCCCTGCTACCATGCTGAGCAGTAAGAGGCATTCTTGTAACTTAGATGATGTTTCACTATCTTAAATTAGAGGCGACCTGAAAATAAATTTGCCATGCTAGGCAATGATTTCCAGAAAGCCCTCAGATCATCTGTCCTAAAAACTAAACATGTTATCTCTGAGAAGCATTCCACATTGTAACCGATTCCTAAATAACAACCCAGTACAAGTTACTTCATTTAGTTACCTTGGCACTAATGTAGCGTTTGTCTTGGATAGGGTCCTGACAGTAGCATTGCCCAAAGCCAGGCATGCTCTGGTGTTCTGCCAAGATTTCATTTGGCTGTGGCAAGAGTCTGGTTATACCAGTCTTAAACATTCTTAGCTATGGGCACTACTTCAGCCATGTTCAACGAGGTAGGCTTTGGGGGCCCAGTTTGCCCATTTATTTATGCCCAGGAATGGGCTCAAGGCAACTCCAGAACAGAGTCTTGGTCTTGCTGGTGGCCAGTAATAGGAGGGCTCAGTTTTCCCAAGGGATACCAACCTCCCCCCATGCTCAACAGTCAATTAGGACATGTGGCTATGCGCTCAGAAGACGGCAGAGAAAGCCACCCTTTAGGTCCAGCTGGGAAGTGCAATGTGAACACCCACCACTGGATATTTATTTAAAAGCCCTGCTGAGAAAAAACACTGTCCAGAGAGGATTCCTGGGAGGATAAGCAGTTCATCCATGCTTCCAGATTTTCCAACGCCAATCCCAGGATCCCTCCAGAGCAACTGCAATACAGATACCTGGAGTCCATCACACTGGCCCCAGCAGAATTGCTTCTGCTGACCTGTTCTTGGTGTGATGCCATTGGCGTTTTTTAATGTAATTACAAGAACTGGCCCCATGAAAAGCACCATTATATTTGGGGTAACAAGGCTGCTGAAGACATTGTTCATTACACCACATGGGTGTTTTCATTATTAAGTATCCTCAGGGGTAATTCCGTCTGAATCTAGTACTCAGAATAGTGTTTCTTGCAAGCAACTGGTTCACTTGTATGTGGCATGCTTTTCTAGAGGGTGCTGTGAGGGACACTAGGGCAAGAGGTAGTTAACTGGTGTTCCAGGAAAAGGGGGTTCCATAATTTAAAAAAAAAAAGCACAAATCTCTAGGACAAAATGCATCATTTTTTCTTTGCCACAGAACTTCTCTGAGTCCCTAATAAGCTAATGTGCTTTGCATAATGTTACAAAGCATAACATTTACTTGGTGACTGGAGATGATCGTAATAACAGGCCACAGTCTTGGGTCGGGCTCTGACCATAGAAGCCAATATAGATGTTTAGCTGCCAAAATTACCCTCCCTTGCCCACTCCGAGACTTCTGACTCACACTTCCCAGTGCCCCTTCAGCCGGGTTAGCAGTTCTGCAGTGTGACATGATGACTCCTAGGTCCTCTCTCCTGCTCTCTCTCTCTCCACCCCTCCCCACATCTGACTCCACCCCAACACAGGCTCACAGGCTCTGAGAAACGTCTGGGTCTTTAGACATTCCACAGCTGACCTGCAGGGTGGCTGTTTCTCAGCATTCTCACAGATTGGCTCAGTTCCCATGTCACAGGCTGTCTGCTCCCGTCTCCCCTGCTCCGGCTTGTCAGGGTCTCTCTGTTTCTTTTTCTCTTGTGTCACCCGGCTATTTCTGGCAGATTTGGCAAGACTTTGAGGGAAAATGCTAACACTTTATAGCCATCACTAGGTGGTTAAAATTCTGCTGTCCTTCTGTGCAAGCAATAGACTCATCGGAGGGTATAGTTTCCTCTTGGAATCCTTTTTCAAAAATTTGTGGTCATGTTTGCTGGAGCTCCAAGGTTGCCACTTTGCAAAGATGATGTTTGTTTCTCTCTCCACCACTGTCCACAACCCACCCCCTTTCTGGATTCAAGGCTAAGGGAATAGCTCAAGATTCTAGAAAACTACATTCTGATTATGGCAGACTGTCACTTATCAATTCCCCTCTCCCTTAGCGATAGAAGCCCCAATTTTTAGGTAGCATCTAGCCACCTAGAATAAATAATACATTTCCCAATCACTTTTGCAACTAGAAGTGAACATGTGACTAAGTTCTAGCCAGTGAGATGTAAGTAGAACTGACATTTGTAACTTTTAGGACATCTTTAAAGGCTTGCCTTTCCTAATCTATCTCTTCTTCCTGGTGGTTTGAATGTGAGTGTGATGGCTGGAGCTCTTGCAGCCATCTTAAACTTTGAGGTGACCCACCAAGGAAAACAGAGCAGCAAAATGCAAGGAAAATAGGTCTCTGATAATTGTGGACCCACCATATAGCCCTACACTCCCTAACTCTGAACCTTTTATGTGAGTGACAAATATTCACCTAGTTTGAGCCTTAGTTATTTTGGCGTTTTCTGTGTCTTACAGCCATACTCTGTCCTAATCAAAACCCCAGGTAAGCGGAGTTTTACTGGAACAGGAAAGAGCCTGGGATTCATAGCCAAAGCTCGAAAGGACTCTCAAGAAGGAAGTTTTCAGTTTTAAAAAACAAAGAGAGCATGTGAACAAAGAGTGAAAGGTAAAGCGACTTTGTCCACAGAGGTAACTGACCAGAGTTGTGCTGGGGGCCTCTGTTACTTTAAGCACAGCTCCTGAACCAACGCCATCAGTATCTCCCTGGAATTTATTAGAAATGCAGATTCTCAGGCCCATCCCAGACCTATTAAATCTGAATCTTCCTTTTTGAGAAGTTCTCCAGATGATTCATCTGCACACAGAAGCATGTGTAGGGGGGCTTTGACGTCACACAGAGACAAAAATCAAGGCCACAGTTCCTATTCATCACAAGGAGCTGAAATTGGATAGAAATTACTTTGGAAAAGATGATTCCTCCCCTCATTGGAAAAACTCTATGACTCAAGATTATAGCAGAGAAACTGGCTGGCCACCCCAGGGTGTGCCCAATGGGAGAGAAAAAAGAGTTAATGAATGAAATTGGAGCACTTAGTCTGTAAATGCAAGGATAAAACCTAAATTCTCACACTTCTTACCAGGAATAACCGGAGTCAACAAAATAAAGTTAGACTGTTCCAGAAAAGAATATTCTATCATGCAGAAACTACACCAGAGGTATATCTCCAAGTCCCAGAGAATACACAGAATCTGCAGAAGATACTTCCTACTGAGGATGAGTCAAAAGTTATGAAGCACACGGGGAGATGCAAATGTTAAAAGTGAAAAAACCAATCCAAAGGAATTCCTGAATATAGAGCATTGTGAAAAGGAATTTAAAATAAGTTTGCCTAAAATGTTCTAAAGCTAGAAGAAGAATGTAATCTATAGAACAAGCACAGAACAGTATGGTTCGAAAAAGAACTGAAATGAAGTTCTAAAAATGAAAAACATAATCATTCAAATTAGAAAACAACAATTTCTAGGGGCTGGCTAAATAGTCCATTGACACAACTGTGGAGAAAATCAGTGACTTGAAACATAGATCTGAAAAAATCATCCAGAATACAACACAAACATACTAAGGACATTTTTAACACTTGAAAAAGAAAAAATATATGGAAAAGAAATTGAGAAACATGGAGAATGTGTTTTAATATCCTGTCTCTGGGGTACCTGGGTGGCTCAGTTGGTTAGGCATCTGCCTTTGGCTAGGGTCGTGATCCCAGGGTCCTGGGATTGAGTCCTACGTCTGGCTCCCTGCTCAGCGTGGATTCCGCTTCTCAGCCCCTCCCCTGGCTCATGCTCCCTCTCTCTCTCATTCTCTCAGTCTCTCCCTCAAAGAAATAAAGAAAATCTTAAAAAATTATAATAATATTCTGTATCTGTTGATTGGTGCTGTAGAAAAAGAGACAACACAGAATACAGTGAAAGGTAAGATTTTAAGACATGATGGTGAAGGACCTTCCAAATTTGCAAAAAAGTTTCTTAGCCTTGGGTTGGAAAACCACACAGAGTAAGTAAAAACAAATACACACTTAGACACATGTTTATGAAACCACAGAACATCAAGGGAAAAGATAAGACTTTTAAAGACACTAGAGAGTATAGTAAGATTATCTTCAAAGAAATGTCTTTCAGATTGATATCATTCTTCCTATTGGCAACAATAGCTGCCAGAGACGAGGGAATAATATCTTAAAAGTGCCACAGGAAGGTGGGGGGGCCTGGGTGGCTCAGTCTTTAAGCGTCTGTCTTCCGCTCGGGTCATGATCCCAGGGTTCTGAGATCGAGCCCCCCATCCGGCTTCCTACTAGGCGGGAGGCCTGCTTCTCCCTCTCCCGCTCCCCCTGCTTGTGCTCCCTCTCTCGCTGTGTCTCTGACACATAAATAAATAAAATCTTTAAAAAAAAGTGCTAAGTGGGGAAAAGTCCATCTGTAGCTCTATATTCAGCTGACCCTCATCTGAGGCAAGGGACAAAGGGAAGATAACTTTCAGAAAAAGATTAAGCGTTAACTAAATGCAGATCTTCACAGAAGAACTACTAGAGGAGGACTCTGAAAACTGAAAAGTGAGATGGCATCGTAAGAAGCAATTGTGTGCAAAAGAAAGTATAAACACATTGGTAAATCTAAATAGGGGCAGATTCTAAAAATAGTAGTAATGACAAATAGTGAGTAAAAACATGGTAAAATGAAATACTAGACCAGGAAGGTTGGGGGCAATACTAAAGAATCCTAAATTCTATGTCTGTCTTATTAAGGAAGAGAATAGAGATATCAATTAACTTAAAATTTGTTCACAAAATATGAAGTAAGAATGGTGTTAAAAATGCTAAGAAAACAACAAAAATAATAGAAATACAATGTGTAGTTCCCAAAGTGGAAGAAATACACAGTCTTAATATGGACCCATACCCATAAAGTGAGTGCAAAATCATGGCCTGAAGGGAATGTACATCAATTTCATGAGAAAGCTTGTCTCCAGATGAGACTGGAAGGCAATTCAAAGAAGATTTTAGAATTATCAGTACCCTTTTTTCTTTTCTTGAAAAACAAAATCTAAGCAAATATCCAAGGCAAAATGTTAACATTCATTTAAACGTAGCAGTGAGATGCTGTTGTCTGGTTCTCTATACCTCTCTGGAATTTAAATTTATTTTTCTCAAATAAAATTAAATGTTTAAAGGAAGGACATATAAATCCAAAAGGGTTTCTTGTGTTTGCCTAAGGATGACGAAGGAGGAACTAGAGAGCCCACCTCCGCGCGAGGAGAACGATCCCCGCTCGGAAGCATCCAGGCATTACAGGGATGGGAGAGGTTCCTGGGCCCTGCCCCCGCCATGCCCTGGTCTTTGCATCTGCTCGGTTTTATGTAACGTTCCACAACAGCCAGTGTTCACCCTGCATGAAACCATCCAGTCCTATAGGGCTTACCTCCGGCCCCTGTAGATGGTGTTTAGGGATCTCGTGAGATGCAGCAAACTCAGGAGGGGGGGCAAGAGTTTGTCGGTGTCAATGCAAGGTGGGGTCAGAGAAAGAGGCCTATGCTATGTGCCACATACACCTTTGTATCAATTACCCCATTTAGTTAGAACCTCATAAACAGCTCTTTAAGATGAGTATTATGGTCTTCACAGAATTACTATTTTGCCTGTGGCCTCTCTCCCCCATGAACTGCCGAGTTGGATCTGCAAATAATAACAACAGCAACAACAACAATAATAATAATGAAGCTGCGCCATGTCCTCTCACTAAGGCCTCCAACTCTGCTGTCAAAACTTGCTCATGTTCCCTCTGCCTCCCCAATACCCCGTCCTCTACTTCTAAGTCTGAGAGACTTCCTATCTCCTGCACCCATCTGGCTTGACGGCCTGAGTCTTCACAGTTGGGCTACATAACTCTGCCCTGGCTGGGCCACTGGCCCTTCACCAGCTGGATTTGCCTACAACCACCAAGGTGCTCATGTCACCATGCAATTTACCCAGGCTAGGAGTAGAGCAAGAGAGGTGAGGCCAGGAGGCCCCACATGTAACTCTTCAGTGTGAAAGCAAGTATCCATAGGACAGAGATGGGACCTAACATCTGCGGCGTGCCTGCTCCGTGCACTGCACTGGCTGCTTTGCACATATTTGCTCATCTGACCTTCCCAACAAGCCCACAAAGTAACATTAGCCCCATTTTAGATGTGGAAAGGGAGGCTCACAGAGGTAAGCAACTTCCCAGAATTTAGGAGTTGTTTCTCTTGTGGAAAGAGATGGAGAGACATAGGCTCCAGGATCCCAAATACAGGACTCATAACATTCCATGGCCACACTTGGGAAGTCCTCCAAGGGTTACAGATGTCCCAGGATAATGATGGTGATGACGACGATGATGATGGTAATAACAACGTAACAGGAACATTTACTGAGTACTGAACACATATTATGCACTTTACATACATTATATCATGTTAATACCTATAATAGAGTTATCAGATAAGGACCATAATGACCCCCATTTCATAGTCAAGAAAACTGGAGGCAAAAAAACAAAAACAAAACAAAACTGGAGGCTTTAAGGGTTAAGATATTTGCCCACGCTGAAGCCTATAAAATTATGGGGTGGGATTTCAACCCAGGTTTTCTGACTCTAAAAACCAAATGTGCGACCACTAGAATAGTTAGGGTTAGGTCCTCTATGTAACAGAAAATTTGAACATAACAGTGACTTAAACAAGACAGTTTATTTTATTTTATTTTTTTTAAAGATTTTATTTATTCATTTGACACAGAGAGAGAGATTACAAGTAGGCAGAGAGGCAGGCAGAGAGAGAGGAGGAAGCAGGCTCCCTGCCGAGCAGAGAGCCCGATGTGGGCCTTGATCCCAGGACTCTGGGATCATGACCTGAGCCGAAGGCAGCAGCTTTAACCCACTGAGCCACCCAGGCGCCCGACAGTTTATTTCTTGATGAATTAAAAGAATTCTAGAAACTAATGATCCAAGGCTACTTGACATTTCCTATCCTCTGAACCCAACTTATCACTCTGCCATGCTATAGTATGTCCTTCATGTCCTCATGTTCTAAGGGGGCTGATAGTGCTCCAGCCATCACATCTGTATTAGCAAGATAGAGGGGAAAAAAGCAAAGCTCAAATATCACCTGTCTTTTTATTTTTTTATTTTTTTTAAAGATTTTATTTATTTATTTGACACAGAGAGGTCAGATCACAAGTAGGCTGAGAGGCAGGCAGAGAGAGAGAGAGAGGAGGAAGCAGGCTCCCTGCTGAGCAGAGAGCCCGATGTGGGCCTCGATCCCAGGACCCTGAGATCATGACCTGAGTCGAAGGCAGGGGCTTTAACCCACTGAGCCACCCAGGCGCCCTCACCTGTCTTTTTAAAGACGTTTCCTAAAACCCAACCATACTAGGCTTAGGAAAACTTTATTCTAGCTGGGCCCCTAGCCCAACACTTATTTTGGTGAGCTGGGCTGGACCAAATATAAGCCCTTTACAGATAAGCCTAATGCCTAGGTTAGGACACAACAGTCCAGTGGCCTCCCTGCATCCTTCTTACAAGGCTTATCTTGTCACAGCTGCCACATACAAAACAGTGAGAAAAAATACACCAGTAAAGATCCTTGGTTTTATCCTCCCCTTGGGGCAAGTGAGGAAGAACAGTGTTTAAATGTATCTTTTAGCAAAGGTGGCATCACTTTTGGATTTGAGCAAGGGTTGAGTGATTCCAAATCCCACGTTCTTTCCACTGTACCACACCACTTCTTTAAAAAGCAACAACAACAAAAACACTATCCTACAGTAGTTATTCAAACAAATAAGTGAAATAAGTGGGGCCCATAAGGTTAAGTGGCACAGATGTTTCTAAAGCTAGGAAATCACTCAGGAGGTCTCTGCCATTGGATCCAGGAGCTCCCTGGTACTACAGGGAAAGCAAGTGTCCCAAGTCACGTGATGATGGAGGGAAATCTACAGGATGTGACAGACAAGGATGAGTCCATGATATGTCCCACCAGGGTCTCACAAGGGTGAGGGGAACAAGGAGCCTGCTCACAGGGGCCTTTCAAATTCACTGATAGCCACATTTTCCTACTGACTGTGTCCTTCCTGGTAAAGACATCCCTGACCATGGGGTGGTGGCAAATTCTTTTCACTCTTTAAGGGGCTTGCTTCCTCCTGCTCCTGGAGTTGGCAGAGACACTGAAACAGGATATTTTGACCCTACTGCTCAACTCTATTTGTCCCAGGACATTTGAACTCACCCTTGGTAAAGATGCCTTTCAGGTTTTGTCCCTCTTCTCCCTCTATGTCACTCTACATTCTCTTTATATCACAGACACCAGAGAAAATCCCCTACGGCAGGAACAGTAACTGATTGTTCCACAGTGAGAAAAAAGAAACTGATTAACGAACTTCCTCTTCCTATAATAGGTACACAGAGCTGACTCGATCCAGGTAGAAATCATTTCAATAAAATGAAAATGGAATAAATTAGAAACGCATTAATGGTGGCAGGTATAGAAAAATGATTACAGGAGGAGAGAACGTATCAGTTCCTTAAGAGCAAGCAAAACTTGTCCCAGCACTTAGCTCTAAGATAAATTTTTCATGTGGAAGTGTCATGTTCACCTCTGGGGCTCCTTAGACCATTTGAAGTCACTGACTTCTCTGTGAATCTGATTACATCTGTGAACCTATTCCCCAGGAAAAAAGCACATACAACAATGCGATCACATTTTTCATTCAATTTCTGGAAATTCACCCTCTCCGGATGCTCATCCGTGGACTCTAGTTCAGGAACCCCAGTCTAGGTTAAGGGCATGACAGGGACACCTGCCTTAAGCCCTTTCCAGGTAAGGACAGAACAGAGAAGGGGGAGAGGGGAAGGATTTCCTATAGCTAGAAGGGAGCCACAGTGGAAGATCCTCAAGCTGTGGCTGGCTTGAAATATGGCACCATGTGCCTTTAAGCCTTACCAAACATTGAGAATTCAAAATTTATAAACTCTTCCAGTGGTTTCTTTTTGTACTTCTCTCCCTTCCTCTACCTTTTTTAAATTAAAGGCCTGTTTTAATATAGTTCCCTAAAACCCAGCGATGGGGACAAAGAGAATTTTGCTTTGATTTAGTTCATAGCAAGAGCACTCCCGCTGGCTCTGAGCTGGGGAATGAGGTGAGACGAGAAGGATGAGGCTGGGGGCAGGGCGATACACCCACAACCAAAGCACTCTACTCTCTGCTCTTCCTGAGCTCATGAACCCCTTGTGCAGAGGAATGAGGAATGTTTGACATCAGAGAGACAAGGATTTAAATGTCTCTTTGTCACTGTGTCACTTACAGTTTATATAGCTTGTGCAAGGCTATAATATATAATTATATCCAGGCCAGAGAGTCAGTGCCCAGCACACTGTAGATCCCAAATAACCAAGGGTTCCTTGAGAGAACTTAGGCTTCAGACATAGGTCTTAGTCCATTTGGGCTGCTGTAACAAATATACCGCAGGCTACGTGGTTTAAAAACAAACATCGATTTCTCACAGTTCTGAAGGCTAGAATTCCAGTATGGAGGCTACAGGAGATTCAGTGTCTGGTGAGAGCTCCCTTCCTGGTTCATAGATGGCTGTCTTCTTGACCTAATCGCCGCCCAAAGGCCCCACCTCCTAATACCATCAGAGTGGAGAGGCTTTGGGGGCGGGGGGAGGGGGGTCAAACACTCAGTCCAGAGCAGAGTCCCACGGGCAGGAAGGCCTCAGTGTCCCAGAGCGATAAGGAAGCGGAATACCCACCTCCTCCCTGGGGGTGCTAGTGCCCCTTTCCCGCCTGCCCACGCCTTGACCGACCATCCAGGAACAGTGTCACCTGGGTCTACACACGTGGCAATGACAACAACTGCTACCCAAGGTGAAAAGAGACCAGCCCAGACCTTTTCCCAGATGAGATTACTTCCAGAAAGGAAACCTGCCAAGAGACAAGAGCTACCGAGAATGAGGAGGGGGCATGGCATATTGGGGCCATGTGGGAAAAGCTGATTCCTGGCACTGCCCACATCCAAAAATAGCAGAGAAATCAAATGTACCAGGAAAGAGCATCTTCCTTCGTAGCTTCTATCCCCATGCATTTATTTAGAAAAAGCATATCTGTGTCCTCTGGAAACCTAAGGTGCTGTACTCAGCTGCAGCAGTCTCCCTGTGATGACCCATAGGAGACAAGGCTAGCCCCAGGCCCCCCCTACCTCCTTTGGGCACCCTTCTCTCCACACATCAAATCAGCCTGAGCATCCAGTCCAAAACAAAAGGAAAGACCACGCAAGCAAGGATTCCCAGAGCCTCTCCACGCTGATTCCCAGCCACCACCAGTGCTCTTCCCGGGCTGGCCCTCTCCTTGGCAGAGCTCAAGGCAGGCTTATTTCCCCCAAGGTTGTCGCAGACCAATTTTCTAAACTGCATGAAAACAGAAAACAAACAGAAAACCAAATCCGCCAAAGCCAGTCTCGAGAACAGCTTGGCAGGCAGGAGCAACGTGCTAACAATTTCATGCTGTTTTAAGAGTTTCTAACGAAGCAACATGCACCAGCAACCAGATGTGCCCTGATACCAGAAGGGAACACGGGCTTCTAGAGACAGACAAAGATTCATAAAACAGGAAAACACTCATCAGGAAATGTAGCTTCTAAGCGTGCTGGGCCTGGGGTGGCTGGTGGGGAGTCTGTCTCGGTCCGTCTGCCCTGCAGACTCATTCATGCAACCATTCATTCAGTCTTGCCAAATAATTGTGGTCAGCACCTTCTTTGTGCCGGTAGCCATGCTGGGTACCTGGGATCCTGGGTGAGGGCTGGTAGCCGCCACAGAACGAAGGCAAGGAAATAAATATAATTACAGTATAACCTGCTATATCTGAAATGGATGACAGAAGCCCAGGAAAAAAGATCCAATTCAGTCTGGGTGGGAATCAGGACCCTTTTTAGAGAAGATTTTGATTCAATATATTTCAATGTCATCCGTGGAGCCCTTATACACTAAAGACACAGGAGGGGAAAAAGTCAGATCCAGCTTCTGTTTTCACAGTGCTTACTCTCCAATGGGGAAAGCAGCGGTCATCCAAGAAGTGAGAGGAAACACAGTGACCATGCTTGTGGCAGGTGAACTTAGAGTATTTACTTGGCGCCCGCTGCATGCGGCACGGGTGCACATGGGCAACCACCAGCCGCACAGCCATCGAAGGAAGCTGGCCTGGCCTCTTATTTATGGGTCTATGGCTTGTGAATGGGCCTTAGTTTTCCTGGGGAATGAGGTCATCTCTGAGTCTCTGTCACTAAGGCCCCACCAATTCTGAGATGACCACAGAGCCTATGATTGGCCAGGGCCATGGGCTCTGAGCTGCCCCACAGGACCAGCCCCTTGGAGTGTGGTGGGGTCTGACCTGGGGACAGATAGACGTCCATCAGGCGGCTTTCAATTTCTACCCCATTAGCTTATCTTATCACCTGCCTGCTTGTAGTACACAATGATTAGTATTTTTGTTACTGCAATTATTCTGAAACAACCATCAAATTGCATTTGGGGTTTAAACTTGCTCATCGGATAAATGGAAACATGTAAGTTATAAAATGATTTTTGTAATATTCCATTTTGACATTTCTTCTTCATCCAAAAAAAAAATCGTCCTTTTTCTCAAAAAGTAGCTGCTGGCCCTGGCCTCCCTGGCCTGAAAGGTCACTCCAGGTCAGAAGTCCTCCTGCGCCTTGGGCAGTCCTTGCTCCCTGGCAAAGTCTATTAGCTCAGGCTTAATGCTGCCCTAAAGCCAGTGGCCCTCTTTATTAGGGCTGTGTGTCACCTGGTAACTTGTTTATTGCAGCAGCTCTGGGGTAGGGAGGGGAGGGTGGGCGTGAAGGTCACAAGTAGGTGGGAATTGCACACCTCAGGCCAGAGCCTCCCCTTGGTCATTATTCTCCCAGAATGACCTCTGGGGGGGCAAGGGGTACCCAGCCCTCCTTGAGCTAACACATGACAAGCCAGCACAAAAGAACTGCAAACAGGCCCCTAATTAATGGGTTTGCTTAGAGCTGTTTCCTCGTTTAGGGACTTCATCCCGATAATTGCAGGCTCCATAATCATTAATCAGTCACTACTACTTTTCTGGGTGCCGACCACAAGCCCAGCTCTGTTCCAACAACCATGAGGAGAGAAGAGTAAAGAACAAAACCTCAGGCCTGTGCCAGCTGCTTCATTTGTATGAGTCCTTGGAGCCTCATAATGAGCCTGAGAGGCACGTTTTGCCCTCTTTTCAGATGAGGAAACTGAGTCTCAAAGAATTCAACTCGCCTGAGCTTATCAGCTTGTCGGCAAAAGAGTCAGAATTTGAACTTGGGGCTGGCTGACTCCAAAGCCTGGGCTCTGGGAGGAGGGAACTGATAACTGTCCAACACTGGACCAGGGCAGAAGAGCTCATGGTTGGGTGGGGCCAGGCACTCTCTCTGCATCCTAGGAGCCCGAAGATGGGGAGGGACACAGGGACAAGGTCCTGGGAGAAGGCCCTCCAAAGAGTGGCATTAGAGGCTGGGCCTGAAGGATGTTTATAATAAATTGTGCTCAGGCACTTTCTCCAACCACTAAGTCCAGGGTTGGAAAGGATTATGGAATCTGTGCCTCACTCGGGGCCAATAAATGATCAAATGTCCAAGGAGGCCATGTACACATACACACACACAAGCACACACAGGCAGACCCACCTCAGCAGCTCCAAACAGTGCCCAGAACGGGCATGAGAAAAGAGGACCTCGGCGGGCAGCCAGATACTGGCATCAGGCACCAGCGGGGATTAGGACAAGGGCCAAACCGAGAGGAGATGGGGAGCCAGTGAGTCCTGGGATCACCCTGGCCCTGAAAGGTTGGCAGCTCCAGAATGTCTCAATTCAGACCTTGCCCCAGAACACAAGAAGGGCCAGGGGCAGAGGAAAGGGGCCAGGAGATGAGGAAGAGCAGGAGCTAAGCAGGAGGTGGGCCCTTTCTCCTTTGTCAGTCACCCTAGCCACGCCCCCACCTCTGAGCTCTCCCTACCCGACCCTGAAACACACACACTAGCCAGGTGTTCAGACCCCTGGCTCCATGAGAAGAAGTGCACACCACAATCCTGTTTGCATTCACCCGTGAGTCTCTCCTGGGCCCTGGCTCTTTGCACACTGATGTCTCGACCAGACAGAAAGTCAGGACAAACCTGGGTCTGTCAGAGATGGACAAATGAGAACCAGCTAGGATCTGACCAGCGAGGCCGGTACCAGCCCAACGCTTGAATGCCAGCCCCATAGAAATCTCATGGGACAAACCATTCTTCCCTACAGCTGAGATAAGAATGCGAGCCTGGCCCCAGTGGTCATCTAAGCCCATCTCCCGTGGCTCCCAGGACCTGACACACTATCCAGCAGTCCACAACACATAGGACTTTGCCAACAGGCTGTTTCTGAATTAGATGCAGAGTGAGCTGCTGGCCCATAGGAGCAGGCCAACTCTTCCTCCAGTAGCCAGGCCTCTCAGTCTCTAAGGAAAGTACACTCTGGTCCTAGAAAACAGGCTTGGAGCTAGTAGTCAGACCCTGGCCAAGATTTGATAAGCCAAACCCCAAATAGTCAGCAAGAACCCAGGCCCAGCTCCACTTACCAGTCAGTACAGTTTATCTGGAAACCTACTTCTTGCGCTGATGCCCAGTCCTCAGCAAAATCGAAACTAGGACCAATCCTATGTGAGGAGGGGTCCCTGCAAGTGTGAGCTGAGGAGGCCTGTCCCATTCTGAAGCAGCAACCTCCTCTTTCCCTCCCTTCCCTTGGTTTCTCTCCCAATCTTCCACAGAACCTCTGGCTGTTCTGTCCTCAACTAAGTGGCCGGGGGGAGGCAGGGGGGGAAACATTTATCATCTTAATTTGCCACTAGCTACTGAGGTTTCCCTGGAGAGCCTTCCCTGTGCCACGTCTCGAGTGCCTGTGGAGAGAAGATGTGCTGGAAAGCCCAGCTCTCCCCACTGGAGCCCATCAGGAAGGAGACAAAGAACAGCCCAGATTTCCCAGGACTTGAATCCCAGAAGAAACACAAAACTCAGGCTGTGACCTTCATTATACTGCAGTTATTTATTATTCTAGGAAGAAGGTGGCGTCAGGAGGGAGATGGAGAGGATTTCCAGCAGAATCTATTGTATGTGAGCAGTCCTCCTCACATGGAGAGCACGCCAGCTCTCCAGCCTCAGCAATGTCTGCAGAGTCTGATCAGCGGGTGAGCCTCACAAAGGTGCACCCACCTTCTGAAGCACCCAGAGAAAGTGAGCCACGGCCTCAGAACTTGGCCCGGCCTGTTCTGAAGCCTGCACGAGCCCTCCTGGGCTTCTCTTGGGGCTAGCTGATGGAGAGTCTCAGCTTCAGGGAAGAGACCAGCACCAGCTTAGGTCTGTAGTGGGACAGTTGAGAGGAAGGAGCAGAGGGCGCCCTTCCTGATCATCCTGCATCTTGCTGAACGTCCCCAGCTACCTAACCAGTTCTGTCCTTCCATCCCTCCCTCCCTCTCTTCTCTCTGGCCCCTCCCCCCAGCCCCCCCACGCCCTCCCTCTCTCCGCACTGCCCACCATCTCTAGCTCTCACCCTGCACATCTCTCACATGTGTGTGTCTCTTGCTGGCAGCTGGCTCTTTCCCACTCCCCCTTTCCCCCAGTCAAGCCCCACAGGCTCCGAAGCCAGCAGGGGAGGAGCTGTTTCACAGCCGAATGGAACAGAAAACTGTACTTTTGACTCTGAATGTGTTTCAGCGCAGCAGCCTCTGCTGAGAGCCAGCCACTCTGGGCTCACAAGTGGAAGGGCAGCTTCAGGGATGAGCTGTGGCTGGACCAGGGAACGTGCTGCCTTCCCCTGAGTCATCTGCACGCCACACTATCACCACCAGCCCGAAATGTCTTTCAACTCCCTTTCTCCAGCCTCACGTGGGCAAGTGCCTGGGAGAAGAGGGTACCTCTGAGGGCCTCCCAGAAACCACCTCAACACCTAACCCTGCAGAGCAGCAGTCCGGAGAAGTGAAGTCCGAGAACACTGTCCCCAGACAGTGTGGGTGGTGGGTTACCCCCAACATCCCTGCCAGTGCTAGATTTGGGGCCTTAAGCCCTGTGGCTCTCCGGAGGGAAGACCCCCTAGGGACAGGGCTCAAATACACACACGTGGACCTCACCTCAGACGGCAAGAACCTACCAGACCTAGAGAAGACCTGCCATTCACGGGGGCAGATTTTCCAACACCAAGAATTTAGGGTTGTCAATCAAGTAGGATTGTCAGACAAAATACACAATACCCAATTAAAACTGATTTTCAGGTAAGCAACAAATCATTTACTAGTATAAGTCTTTCTCAATAGTGCCTGGGACATACTTATGTTCAAAAATAATCCATTGTTTATCTGAAATTCAAGTTTAGCCGGAGCCCTGTTTTTATTAGCTAACTCTGGCAAGCCTATTCTAGAACTGCCTGACTCCCCGGTCATGGTGGAAGTGGAAAGGGGGTACCATAGGGCCAAAGGGACAAGAAACCCCAATCAGCTCACCTCTTTCTTGTCCCCAACGGCATTCCCTCATTCTTCAGCTGGGCCCCAGCTGTCCCGAGGTCTTCATCTTGACCTCTCTTGCCACTGTCCCACCTGATTTCCCAGCTCCTAGCTGAGCTCCTAGCTCCTAGCTCCTGTGGCCCAGATGTGGACCAAAGCTTTGGCTCCTTCATTTGGCTGAACTGAAGTTGAATTTTTCAAAACAAACTTTATTAGAAAAGTAAAGGTAAAAAAAAAATGTAAAGCATACAAATATTTGAACTCATAAAAAAAGTATAGTAGGTATCACACGTAAGGAGATCAAATAACCAAGCCCTGAGATCAGATAAGTCTAGACATGGTCTGGACGCTCTTTTCCCTCAACTGTTCTTGGATCCACTGACTTGCAGCAAAGGTTTTTGGCCTGGCTGGCCCTTCAGTGAGGCTGACAGAACATTCTGGAACAGAGGTTCTCATTGGCTGCATATTAGAATCACCTAGGAAGTTTTTTGCAGCCTCCCCCAGACCAATTAAATCAGAATTTCTGAAAATAGGGCTCAAGTATCTGGAGCTTTAAAAGCTCCCCAGGTGATTCTAATATGCAGCCAGGGTTGAGAACCCATGCACATCAGAAATCACCTGAGAACCAATAAAAAACTACCGATGCTTGCATCCCACCCTCAGAAATTCTAATTTAATTGGTATGGGGGGCGGCCTGGGCACTGGGGTTTTTAAAAGCTCCCTAGGTGATTTTAATGCGCAGCAAAGTTTGAGAACCACAGCTCCTCATACTTTAATAGACTTCAGATCTCCCAGAGACCTTGCTAAAATGCAGATGCTGACTCAGTAGGCCTGGGGTGGGACATGAGATTCATGTCTAACAAGTCCCAGGTGACACCACCGCTGCTGGTCCCCAGGCCGTACTTTGATTTGCAAAGTCCTAGACAGAGATGATGGTCAAGGCTGGATGGACCTTGGAATCATCTGGGGCACCTACCTCGGGTGGGGTATGTCGGCCCTGGTCCCGCCCCCATGATTCTGATGTAATTGCTCTGAGCTGGGCCCCGGACACTGGGATTGTAAAAGCCTCGCAGGTGATTCTGATGTGCAGCCAAGGTTAAGAACCTTGGATGGGGACCAACATCTAGACGTCATTTTACAAGTGGCCCTGTGACCCCCAGAGGGGAATACCATTCTCCACAAGCTGTTCTGACTCACCTCTGTTCCCTGCCCTAGCTGGCAGAAGATCCTTTCTTCCCTTGCCTCAGAAGGCCATGCCCTCTAGTAAAAATCCCCTTTCTCCCACTTTGGCCCGAAGAAAGCCCCGAATTCCCAGCTCTGTGGCAAAAGAGAAATGATTGACACGGGACCTTGAAACCAAAGACTGGTCAGAACCTGCCCACCCACCCTGCTCTGTCACCAATCGTTCTCTGTGCTCGGGGGACGGGGGGGGGGGGGGG
>LNAC01000033.1:3991076-4076022 GCA_002007465.1 Ailurus styani | reverse complement strand
TGGGGGGGGGGGGGGGGGGGGGGGGGGGGGTCTTCTATCACGATGCCTCTGCCGGAGGAACCACGGGCCGCCCATCGAAGAGTACATTTCAGCCTTCTAGTAACACATGAAAAAGAGAAGCTCTGCTTTGACCGGACGCAATCAATCATGGGTGCTGAGCGGTTTTCATTATGTGGTAGTTCCCAAGCCAGGTTAACACACAGCCTCTCCCCCTGTCCTGCCTCATCCTTTTGAAGTGAAGCCGTGGTGACTTGTGGGACTGGAAGTGGCCCACAGAGAACCAAAGGACAATGTGGACTTGAGAAAATTATTACTCTCTTTTCGGTGTGACTTCCATGAAGTTATTCATGAATCATTTTTGTTTTCCTAGGAGGCTGACCATAAATAGCATCTGTAATGTATCTTCATTAGGAGCTTTCGTCCTCTGACAGGGTCTATGTCTTCTGCTGGGAGTTGGATGCTGCCGGGAGGAATGCGAGTCCACGGCTTGGGGATCCGGCGTTTGTGTAAAATATGAACTCTAATGTGTAGAATTTGCAGGTCGCCGAAGTGTCACAGTCTACTGAAATGGGTCTGGAATCAATAAGGTACACATCAAACTCAATTGTGTTTAATTTTCATTGCTACCTAGAGGAAAGCCTCGCATAGCCCTACACGAGTGAAATTAAACATGAAAGCCCGTCTGAAGTGTAGAAGCAATACTTAAAATGACCTGTAAATAGGGTAAAACATGGCAGCCCAGCCCATCACAACATTATCGTTCATTTTTTTTTCCATAGTGGAGGTGACGGCCGCCATAAGAAAATCAGAAGAGACATGAGCACATTGCCGATCTAAAGGAGAACAAAGTGTTTTCAGTTACACACCAGCAGGACTTCCCTCTTTGCACACCCCGGGAGTCTCTTCCAAGTGGAAAATCACACTCTGTCCTTCAGCGGAGAGCAAAGGAGGAAGGCAAGTAAAACAAGGCCCTCCTGAACTCAGCCAGCTCCCGGCCCCATGCCGCCCTAGCTAAGTTCCTTGGCCAGTGAGATCATGCGAGTTTCAGCTCTCCCAGCTGACATGGGTGGGGGGCAGACACCCACACTGGGCACTTCCAGCTGACACTGACCTTTCAGTCATGGAAACATTCCCCAGACCGACACTAATCAGGGGCACATCTGGCGCTTGGATTGCATCCAGATGGGGGTTATGTTAGTCAAGTCAGCATGATAACCCGCTGGGGAGGCAGGGGAGGGGAGAGTGTAGCCCTGCTGAGAGCAATCAACATCATTGGCTGTGTGTGTAAGACACGGTCACGCTGCGGGCCCCGTGAGTCATAGAATAGAGACCATCTCATCCCTGTCCACCCACTTTCCCAACCCCCACCAACAGGGCAGAAAACTGGAGAGACCCCAAGAGCCAAAGCAACTTCCCCAGGCTCCCACCACTGCTCAGGAGCAGTCCTGACTCCCACTATCATGCATGTCCTATATTTCTACACTCTCTCCAAGTGTAGTGTAGCACACGTTATCTCAAGATAATATGCAGGCCAAGGTGATGAAAAGAATCCAGCTGTTTTTCCTCTGCTAACTTCCTGTGACTTGCAAATGTCTAGCACAATTTTCCAAGGCAGTGACAAATCCCCTTGGTCTCCATCTCCTGTGCCCATCCTGCCACCCCAATTCTTCCATTGTAGCTTCTTTGGGGGATATGGAAGGAGAGGCTGCCCTTCCTGACTGGTTGCTGGACTTTTACCAGAAAGGAACACAATACCCTCTCTCTCATCCCAGGACAAGGGACTGCAATGGTGACTAAGACCTCATGGTATTGAAGGTTCAGCCCTACAAGTCAGGAATGACCGAAGATATTGGCCAGTTCTCAACATCTGCCTTATACAGCCTGACACCTGTTGCAGCCATGAACAGCACTGCTAAAGAGGTAATTAAGCAAACCAAAGTCAGGATAAAAGGGATTATGTCCCCACCCGCCCACACAGAAGGCTGTCTCCAGCTGTCAGAAGGAAGTTCTTTCCATGGCCCCTGGAGTACAATCTCCACTCATGTACACCATGTTTCAAGTCTACCCCGAATGATCCTTCTCTGTATAAACCTCCAGGCACAGATAATTATGGAAATCAGGAATCTCTCATCCACCTGCTTAAATCACAAAGAGATTAACAGGATTTTCCAGTATAAAAACTGCAGAGATCTGTTTATCCTTCTCCTCCTATTTGTTATAAATGCCTAAAGCAGGGAAATAACTCAGGTGAAAACAAGACCCATATCAGCGATCAGCTTCCCAAAGTGAATTTCAGCTTACCCAGTAACGAATCAGCTTGCAGAACTCCCAAGAACGTTCTCCTCCTTCTACAGCCAGCCTCCATTCAAGGGCAGCTACCATCCATCAGCCAGTCAGCCTTGTCCTCTTCTGGAATAATCAGAAAAGAAAATTTTCTTCACCCCAATTAAAGGCATGTACCCCCCACCCCACCAACCTGAAGATCACCTCCCCACTCTCAGGTCCCTCATTTCTATTGTCCTGAGAAATAGGCTTTATCCGCGGGTCACTGAAACAGAAAAATGACCCTCCTCCCTCTTTATGGGACAGCTTCTGAGTTGCTCCCTCCTCAGGAGGATTTTGTAAGACTCTGCAAGCTCTCCAGGTCTCTGAGAAGAAGCTCACAGACACCCGCACTCTACCTAAGCCAGTGGGGGTCTCTGCCCGTGCCAGCCCTTTCCTCCTTGCCAATGATTTGGTACCAAGCCATTTCATGTTCCATGCCAAACCAGTAATTCACAACACTCATCAAAATCTGCCTCCATCAACTGACTCAGCATTCCTGCTTTGCAAGCACAGCCAACCTCCCTAACACCCTGACATCCTAGACTTCAGCTTCACTATTTACATCACATGAGAGCTTTGGGCTTAGAAAGCCCGGTTGCCTTTGGAAAAAGTATGCAGATGATTCATCCTCTCATCCTGAGCCTTGATATCCATGCCAAAAAGCTTCTGAGATGGGGTTCAGAGAGGACAGAGTGGGGGAGTCCTGTTGCTATGGAAACCAGTGTGCCAGTTTCCAGAGGGGAAAAACTAGCTGTTCTTGGGGCACTGCTTTGCCAGGCTGTCCTGTAGAAATTGAGGATGCTTCCGGCCTACAGTGGCTGTGGACACAGCCTGGGGTCATCATGGAACCTCAGGCCACACTGATACTTGCCTTTCCCTTCCATCTCACCTCCTCTCACACTGAGAGGTCTGACCCACCACAGACACCCCATCTGGCCTCCTGAGTAGTTTCTTCAGCACCTCTCCCCAGCCAAGTGAAAAGTCCACTCTAGGTCTGTAGACAAAAAGGTTTTGACTCAATTCTGTGTTTCAGGCAGTGAGGTAAATTCCATTAGTGGTGGGGGAGGGTGGAATGAGAGGGATGACAAATAACAACTTGTCTGAACTTTTTACATTTCTCCTCAGTGCCTCAGTAAGGTTCACAACAAAGTCATCAATGATAGGGAGGGAGACCTCCCAGCTGGACTGTCCCTCAGCCCCTCAAACAAGCTGACAGGACTCGGAGACTGACTCACATGCTAGGAGGACCAGGGAGTGGGGGATGCGGGGAGAGGGGGTCAAGGTCCCAGAGACAAAATATCCAGGAGGGAGGCTGATGCAAGTGTCATCAGATGCCCAACATGCAAGGGAGGTGGGCAGACAGAGACAGTCTCCATCACTACAACAGGCATAATAAGCTCCAAAAATGGAGGCTTCAACCATTGGAAGGTCCTAGGGGCCAAGATAATAAAACTAAAAAAAGGCTTTAAGAGCTCACTACGTGGGCCACCTGAGTGGCTCAGTCAGTTGAGTGAGTGTCTACCTTTGGCTCAGGTCACGATCCCAGAACTCTGGATGGAGCCCTTCCTCAGGCTCCCTAGTTAGCAGGGAGTCTGCTTCTCCCTCTCCCTCTGCCCCTCCCCCCTGCCCGTGCACTCTCTCTCTCTCTCTCTCTCTCAGATAAATAAAATCCTAAAAGAAAAAAAAAAAAAACTTACTATCCGCCAGGCACTCTATGTTACATATATTATATTTATTACTTTGTATAATTTTCATTATCAACCCTATGAGAATGAAACCATTACATGCCCATTTTACAGAGGTCAAAACTGAGACTCAGAGAAGCTAGTTAAGGTTACAGAGCTAGTCAGTGAAGGAACTAAGATTCAAACCAAGGTCCATCTGGCCAGAGTGCATACTCTTGACCACTGCACTAGGGCAAGAGGTCCTAGAAATGGCAACCATGTCTATTAACCAATTAGAGACTCATGTCTGAATAGAGCTGGAAGGACTTTTAAGATCCCAGAAGACAGCTGTTGGCTTCATTCTGACTAGGATATTAGCCCCCGCCACACAGCACCATTTTCAAGCAAGGCATATTATGACACTTGTCATAAGTGTTTATAATATTCTATGGCCAGAGAGTCCAGTGTATACCACTGCCTTGCCAACACTCCTTCCAACAAAAATACAGCAGAACATGGTAGGCTGAGCTGAGGCTCCTGAACAGAAGCTCTTGATGTCCCATCTGTCAAGCAGAATACCAATCCCTGATTTCGCTACCTTCTAGAGGTCTCTGGAAAGACTGTAGGCCCTTGAGACACTTGGGGATACAAAGCCAAGAGGGAATGAAGAGGCTCCACCCACCTCTTTCTAGCTCAGGAATTTCCTCTACCTTCCCATATTCTGCCCTCCCCAAATTACCCACCAGAACTAGGCTAAAGGCCTCAGGAGTCAGTCAAGGGACAGGACTGGGGCAGGGGTCAGATTCTCTCTTTCAGTTGATTGTTCTCTGATGACTCTTGGCCTGATCTAGTCAAGCTGAATCCATCACTCTCAGGGGGCCCTGGGTGCAGAGAGGTACACCTTAGAAGTATATCTAGGATGTTTAAAACCTTGGTACAAAAGAAAGGCACGAAAAGCTAAACCAAAGAAGGAGACATGGTTGCACAAAGTTAGGGGATCTAAAGAGCCCCCTAGGGACCAGAAGGACCAACACAGTAAGAATTTTAAGAGGTGATAAAGGTAACTTACTGTCAAAGGAGGCAGATACGGCTCAAGAAACAAGTGAAATTAATTCCTTTCTCAAGCCATCATAGAGGTGAATGGCTACCAGATGGTCAGACCAAAATACCTGTCCACAAGCTGCTAGAGAAAAAAAATAAACGCAAGAAGAAATCAGATCCTCACAGAGCAGGTGAGGAAATTAAAATATCTGTACACTGACCACAATGCAAGACCACACACGGTCACAAAGAGGCTGTCAGAAAGACAGTGTGTGTGTGTGAGAGAGCGGCTATCCTCTGTCTGCCAGCTCACACCCAGAGAGAGAGTCACAAACCTCACAGTGCCAGAGGAAAAATCCTCCGAGAAAGCCCTCCAAGAAAACTTCATTCCAAGAGGGATGAAGATGAGACAGCAGAGGCCGGGCCACTGAAGGGAAAGAAACACATCTCACAGAGCGTGTCACTAGACCCAGTACCAACAACTTTTCCCGAGCACTTACTATGTACCAGGCACTGTGTCCCAGGCAGCTTCTGAAATGATTCGCACTGATTTTTGCCTCCTGTGTGATCCCTTCCTCTTCAGTGTGGCCCGGACCTGGTGACTTGCTTCTAAGGAACAGAATACAGCAAGAGTGATGGGACGTCACTTAGACCAAAAAAATCTCCCTGAATGGGTGCTTCCCAGACTCTACTCCAACTGTCAGTAACTTCATCCCCGTCCTCTCCTTCAATCAAACTCTGTGTCCCTGTTGCTGCATACCTTCTAGAACACACACACACACACACACACCCCGAAAGACTCCACAAGTTGGAGGGAGCTCAGTCTCCTCCTGCCATTGTTCAGCTTCTTCCCAATCAATCTCCTGCAACCACAAATTAGCATTACACAGGCATTTACAGTACAGCTCCCAGGGACAGACAGAAGCTGCTAATCCTTAAGATCTGGTGCAATAGCAGGAGGCTGAAAGCTTTACCCCCACCCATAGGGTGCTCCTTTGCAGCCCTTCCAGCTCTTTTGTGAGCTGTCCAAGTCAACCACAGACGGCCTTGAACAAACGGGAGACAGTGGGGTCCTGGGAGCACCGCACTTAGAGAACGGCTGCATGACACACATTTCTGAGACTCCATCCCCAGCAGAAGACTACCTTGGAATGGATTCTCTCTCAGAGCCTCCAGGTTGGTCCTTGTGGATGCACTCCTCCATTTTGCATTTTTACTGGTTAATATTAATGAATGGCTCCAGGTGGGACCAACCTAGAGCAGAAAGTGTCCTGGGGCCAGCAGTGGTTAAACCTGCTCTGCCCTCTGGGCGACTTGCATTTAAAAAGCCCAGGGGCTTTGTTTTCTTTTCTTTCTCTTAAGGGATTGATTTGGCCTTACAAAGTATGAAGTATGATTGAACTTCCTGATCCCAAAAGAAGGCAGCCCTGGCTGCATTCCCAGGATCATTTTTACCCCCCAGTGCTGCCTTTTGGGGGGCCCCCCGAAGACCCCTAGCAAATGTAGCCCCTTCCTCCAGCAGTCCCAAAGGCTGGCTCTTGTGGCCACCGGGTCTGACAGCTCCCTGCCCTTATCCCACAGCTGGGTCTGGATTTGAGGGGAGCTTGCAAGAGGGGAAGCCTCTTATCACAAACATTTCCTGCCCATTCGCTTCTGACCTTGCAAACCACAGTCCTTCCCTGTCTTGTCGGGCCACCAAGGGTGGCCACAGTAACCTATTCACAAAAGACCGGCAACGCAGGGTCCCCAGACCTATTTCTGGTCCAGATCCTTCCCCATCCACACCTGTCTCCCTACTGTGGGGAGCTCAGGTTCTTACAGGCCACCCAAAACGGCTCGGGCACCGAAAAAATGGAAGGAAATCAGGAACCAGAAAAGAAAGAGGACAAAGGCATATAAGGATTTTTAGTTCAAATAGAAAATGTGACTCACAGCTGGAGTTCTGCCCACGTCCTCTAGGACTGCTGTCTGTCCCGACAAGGAGAGAAACAGAGGCAGAGGCAAGCACCCGCAAGGGCCCGCGGGCCTGTCAGTGCCTTCCTCGACCCTACGTTGACTGCGCATGCGTGTGCGTGTGACGTTGAAGCCGTGCGTGTGACGTTGAAGCCGTACGGCCGATCGCGGGTGTAAACGCTGAAGGATTCGGAGCTGTGGCCCAGTGGGTCCAGGGCTAACCCAGCCCAGCTGTGCTCAGCAGGGCCCTGAGTTCCGAGGTCCGTCTCCCCTCCCAACACCTGGGCCACCCCAGTCCCACCCCTCTCTGTGGCCGCCTCTGCCTCCTGCCCCAGCTTGCTGTGTGGTCTGAGCCCTCTGCCATGAGAAGAGGGAGGGAGCGAGGGATGGGCCAGCATGTTTACAGTCAAGCATAACAACCTTTCTTTTAAATAAATAAAAGTTTTAGCCCAGTTTTCACTTCCCTTTTCTTCCAAAATGTTTTCTTCCTCCTTCTCTTCCTCCTCCTCCTTCTCATCATGCCTGAGCCTTTATCTGTGGGGCCACCCAGGGAGGGGCTGAGGGAGTGAGGAGGAGCAGAGGCCAGGCCGACCCTGGTGCTTAGAGTCTTCTCAGGTCGTGTGACACGCCCCTTGCGAATGCCCACGGAGCCCCTGGGGTTCTTGTGAATTCAGGGCTGTCTAGGCCTGAGGAATAGAGACTAAACAGGAAGCCTGGGCCCATCGTCAGCATGTGTCCATCTGTTCCCCCTAGTCACAGGGTAGCCCACCCCATCCCCCACTCCACTATGAAATTGCCATCCATCTGTCTCCCACTGTGGCCTGTCATCTCTCTGTCTCCCCCATTGGACTCTCATCCATCTGTCCTTCCCACAGGACAACCGTCTCTCAGTATCTCCTTTGGGTTGCCATAAATCTGCTTCTCCCACGAGACAGTCCATCTGCCCATCACCCTATAGGCCTGTCATTCCATCCGATACCCTCGATCATCCCTTTTTGTCCATCTGTCTCCCCACATTGGGTATATTTTTGCCCATCTGTCTTCCTGAATGGGACAAGCAATGATGGGTCTCTGAGATATGTGAACCATCGGGTTTCTACCCTGATTTTTATTCCAGCAACCATTAATAGTAGCAACCATTAATCAAGCGTCTACTATGTGCCATATAGTCCATGTGTATTATCTCCTTAACCCTCCAAGAGCCCTAGGAGTATGTGTTTATTTCCCCCATTTTACCAGTAAGGAAGCGGAGGCTCAGAGGAGTTAAATGTCTTGCCCAAGGTCACACAGATCCTAGTGCAGACACAGGGTCCAGAAACAGTCCTGCCCATACTGAGTGGGAACGAGGACGCAGTCTCTTTACTCCCCCACCCTCAGGATGTAAGACTCCCTCCTCCCCGGCCTCTCTGCACATTTAATTTACACTTTGCTGCTGGATGTTTTCAGGCTGATGAAGTTTCCTCCCTGCCCTGGTTTTGCACAAGAAAGTGAAGGGGGGAAAAAAAGCAGCCAGATGTGAGAGTGATTCGAAGGTCTTGGGGGTGGGGGGTGGGGGTGAAGGGGGGTGGAGAGTGATGTTAAATAAACATCCAATGATATTCTTTCTGCAAAATGATCCATTTTCATGGCACCCAGGAGTTCGTCCAGGGGTCTCTGGGTCACTGGGGAAAAGCGTTTCGTGTGTTTTGGCTCCATATTCTTCCATTGGCCACAAAGAGCTAATTCTTCCAATTAATGAAATCAGCACTGCTGATGGAGATGTACTGACAAATTATTTTCAAGACAAATATATTCGCACCGATGGTGGGGCTGATAGGCCTGAAGGATTTGGAGGATACGGAGGGAAGGTCCCCCACCAGCCAGAGACACTGAGGTCATTCATGATGTCCGGGATATTGGCCACCACCTCGAGGGACACCTTTCTGCGCCCGGAGCCATGGAGGCTGGGCTGGATTGTCTGTGTGGAGGGGCTGCCTATCAATGGGCTTCTGTATGGCCCTGGCAGGTTCCCGGCACCCCTCCCCTCTTCCCCAGTGCTCCAGCCAAGTCCCCTTCAGGGCCCGGTCTGAAGGGCCTATTCAGCATTTCGGATTCCCTGATGGGAAGTGAAAAGGAGACAGACAGATGCTTCCGTGGAGCTGAGGAAAAGCTGGAAGCCTGGAGACAGGAAGGGCAGGCTGAAGCCACAAAGAAGGAGCTCAGTGAGAAGAAAGAAGGAGGCTAGAGGTCCTGTGGGATAAGAAAGAAAGACGGAAAGGAAGGAGGGGAGGCTGGGGGAGGGGAGCCAGAGGTGGGAGGACCAGCTAGGGAGGGGAGGAGGCCGGAAGGAGGCCCCCAGGCAGAGGGAGAGCTCCCTGTTGGGAGACTGAGCAGTGCCAGAAAGCAGTGTGGGGTTTTTTAAAGCCACAGATTTAATTTCCTGATAATGTTTTTGTCAGGCTGATATTAGCAGCCTTTCTCATTCCCTAAGCAGATCTGCCGATTGTGGGAAAATGATCCGGAGTATACTGGGTGATGGGGCCCAGCCTCTCCTTGGATGGGCCCACAGGACGGCCCAAGACCAAAGCAACATCTCATCTCCTTTTTGAACCCAGAGAGAATAGGACAGATTTTGCTTCAGGCCAGTCCCCGAGGAGGGCAGGAAGCTGGGTCCAGGTAGCCTCAGGAAATCAGTTCTACAATCAGAAGCCAGGGTGAAATTCCCTCCATTAAACTAGCTAGGGTGGTTTCTGTTTTCCTGCCTGAACCCCAACTGTTGTGCGTTTTGAGGGTTACAAATTAGGGGGGAAAGGAAGCAAACCACAGAGTGTTCTGCAGTGCCACCAAACATCTTTCTAAAGCCTTCTTTCCCTGCTTAGAATCTGTCTGTGCAGTCATGGCTTTACCCAATAAAGTCCACACCCCCTGAGCCAGGAAAGCAAGGCCCTCGAGAGCCCGGATGCTCTCATGCTCGGTGCGGTCAAGGCCAGCCGCCTTGGCCTCCCTGGGGGGCAGCACCACAGACTGCCAAAGCAGAGACCACATTTAACCCGACCCGCAGGCTGCCCGTGTGCCTGTGACAGTAGGAGAACCCCTGCTCCCCGACTACAACCCACTCCAGCTCATCAGCTGCCACCTTGGAAAACCGCTTCGCCCAAAGCTGAAACTATAATGTTCTCCAAGCATACCTTTCACTGTCCACATTCGGGGGTGCTGGTTCATGCTATCTCTTTCATCTTAAAAATGCTTTCCTTTATGCCCACGTGTGGAAATCTGGCCCACATTCTGAGACCCAACTCAAGTGCTACCACTCCAAGGAGCCCTTCCCACCATCCCCTGCCCTTGCCAGGGGTTAGGCCTTCCCTGTAGCTTGTTTGGATCACTCAGGAAGTGCTTTCCCTTGCCGGCTTGCATTTTGGTTATTCAGCTACTTCTCAAGGGGCAGGTTTGTGTAGTCGTTTACAGGACCTTTAAGGCTTAAATCCTTGTCCTACTGCTTCCTAACTTTGACAAGCAGCAAGTCCGTGATTTCTTTGGACCTTAGTTTCCTCCTCTGTAAAATGACGGCAATAATTATACTCAATCATAGAGGTGTTATTAGGATTTTAAAAATATATTTATTGCTTTGCTAAACAATGTGGCTCAATAAATGATTGTCAACCAAATGGAATGATCCAAAGAAGAGTGAGTGTTCTTAATCACACTAGAAAGAAGAGATATGATCCATAAAACTCACAGCCCGTCCAAATGGTACGGTCTTCCCAAGACCAACTGTTTTGTGTCCCTTTGCCTAGAACTATCATTTGTTCCTCAAAAGAATCAATAACTGTCGTTGTTATTTTTCTAATAATCACTGGTTAAAAGTTCTGCTTCCTCAATTTGGTTTCCACATTGTCCCCTTATTGAGTTCTTTCTGCCCCATTCCCTGTTTACCTTCTGAAAGCTCAATATTTTTTTTTCTTTAAACGTGTCGACTGGTCGTAAATATTTATTTTATTTTCAACTTCTTTGTGTAACTTCATTAACTGTCTCATTACCATTCTTCTGACTTCCCCGAAAATGTTTCTTTAAACTCTTTTTTGTGTTTTTATCTCCAAGGGAATATTTTGGCTGGATTTTCTAGCTGGAATGACACAATTCTTTCCACAGCTATGCAGAGGGAGAATTTGAAAACCAGTAGAGTCACATTGCCTTGATCCTATGCTCAAAGAATTCCTCAAACACATAAGTCTCCAAATGGCCATATTTCTCAATGCTGTCTCTACCAAAAACGTTCTTTCTGGTTAAATCCTAATGGAAAGTGAAATAAATACTGTACAAAAAATCTCACTCAAGATGGAGGTCATTCCAAAGTCCAGTTGCCTTGGATTACAATGGTTCTTAATATATAATACCAGACTCAAATATGGTATTTTTTTATTTCAATCAATAACTATTTTCAATTTCCTTTCAAATTCCTATATGGTGACCTGGTTTGGGTTAGATACAATTCATATATCACCTGTCTCCCATGGTGCATCCCATCTACAATTTTCATGTCTTGATCTTTCTTAATATTACCCAGGGGCAAAATATTGATCAATGCAACCAAGCTCTTTCCACTCTAATAGAAAAGGATTTTCCCTCTTCTTGCCACACTCTCCCTAACCATAAGAAAGGGAGAAAGAGCCAAGTAAAGCCAATTGTTTGAGAGTTCAAGGAACTGGGGAGAAATGGGAACTCTGGCAAGCGGGAATGTGATCTACATGGGAAATCTCTGAGTGGACACCTGCTCATTCAGAGGTCACTGTCTTCAAGCTCCTGAAGGTCAGCCCCATGGGAGTGGCTTCTTGTCGGGGGGAAAAGAGGCAAATAAGCATAGCACCGGCCGGGACAGAGGGCTCTGTCTGTGGGAAAAAGACAACCAGTGAACTTTCAAGCCCAGGCAGTAGGGGTAAGGCTTACAATCTGAGCTAGATGTCTGGAAACTCAATATTGCCCAAAGTATCGATTACCTTGCAGACTCAGATCCTCTCCTGCTCCAGAGGGCAGAGGTAGCCAGGCGGGTCTCTGACATGAAACTCTCTGTGCACCTTTTAATTAACTTGAAGAAACGTGCATCGGAGTCTCCCAGAAAGGGAGATCATTCTGCCTGGTAGAAGAACAGAGGAGTCATCAAGATAGGAATTTGAGTATGACAACAAGAGATTCCCAGTCTGCTTCAGGCTGGGGAATTAAACAACAGTAGGTTCTGTCTTTAAATCACTGGGTTGGGACCATTGCTCCACACCAAATTCCTGCTCAGGGCCTTTTTTTCCAAAGGAAGTCATAAGAACGTCACCCATCCTGCCTGCCTTTTAAGTACCAAACGGTCTTTTGTACTCAAGCATCGAATTGTGGAACCATCAGTTATTGATTCTATACAGGTTGGTAATTCCAGATACATGGCTGACTTACAGAATTCGACTAAACATCTGGGTGTGAACTCTCTCCAATCACTCTGAACTTGCCACTCAACAAACCTTCTCCAAGCTTTTATTCGGGTATTCTCCAACAACACTTAATAAATGTGCATTGCAATCTGCTCGACTATACTAGGCACTTGGGATACAAATAGCCAAGATATGGTCACTATCCCCATGGGGTTAACTTTCAAGTAGAGAATGTGAGTTAATAATAGTAGCAGCGACTATTTATCGAACCCTTCTGATAGCCCTTTAAAATTCTGTTATTTTTGACAAAAATTGAATATATTTAAAGCGTACTGTGTAATGTTTTGACATATGTATACATTGTGAAGTGATTATCACAGATTAGTTAATAAACCCATCACCCCCCCTTGTTACCAATTTTTGTATAGATTTTATTTATTTGAGAGAGAGAGCATGAGCAGGGGGAGGGGCAGAGACAAGGAGACTCCATGCTGAGCCCAGAGTCAAACTCGGGGCTCCATCTCCTGACCCTGAAATCATGCCCTGAGCTGAAACCGAGAGTCAGACGCTTAACTGACTAAGCCACACAGGTCCCCCTAGTTACCATTTCCTGTATATAGTGACACTTGAGATTTACTCTCTTAGCAAATTTCAAGTATATAATGCATTATTAACTACAGTCACCATGCTGTACATTAGGTTTCCAGAACTTACTCATCTTATAACTGAAAATGCTGTACATTGGGTTTCAGAACTTACTCATCTTGTGACTGAAAATTTGTACCCTTTGATCAATAACTCCTCTTTTCCCACAAGCCCCTCCTCTAGTCTCTGGTAACCACCATTCTACTCTCTGTTACCATGCAGCTGACTTTTTCCCCCTTTTTCTTAGATTCTACATTTAAGTCATATCATGTGATATTCGTCTTTCTGTGTCTGGCTTATTTCATTTAGCAAGTGTGTCCTCCAGGTTGATCCATGTTGTTGCAGATGGCACAATTTTCCTTTTTTTTTTTTTAAGGCTGAATAATATTCTATTGTATATACCACATTTTCTTTATCCATCCATCTGTCAGTGGACACTGAGGGTGTTTCCACCTTATAATAAGTTTTGATAAACATTAAGACTAATAGTCAGCCTCCAAGATGGTCCCCAATGATCCTCACCTCCCAGTGTTCCTGTGCTCCTATAGTCCCCTTCCACATTGCTTCAGGCTGACATGTGGAACAGATAGAATTTGTGGGGAAAATGGTGTGTGACTTCTGAGGCTAGGCCATAAATGACATAGCAGCTTCCACCGTGCTCTCTTTTGGCTCAGTCACCTTCAGGAAATCCAGCCGCCATGTAGTGAAGACACTCGAGAAATCCTTTGGAGAGGTCCCCACGGAGAAGAACCAAGGCCTCCCACCAATAGCCAGTGAGGAACGGAAACCTGCCAATAGCTGTGTGAGTCAGCCATCTTGGAAGCAGAGCCTCCAGTTTCAGACAAACCTTCGGATTACTGTAACCTCATGACAAACCATGAACCAGAACCACTCAGCTAAGCCATTCTCCAATTCCTGACCCACAGAAACTGTGTGAAACAACATCTATTGTTGGTTTAAGCTGCTAAATTTGGCATAATTTGTTATGCATCGATGCAGAGCCAATCCAGTGTCTTGTGTTTGTGATCTACTGAGGTCATGAGGATGCCAGTCCTATTGAATATTTATTCTTGCCCCAACTTCACAGATGAGGAAACTGGGACTTAGAGAGGGTAAAGTAAGAAGCAAAGTCAGAGCTGAAACCTAACTCCACTGGACTTCAAGGTCTGTGTTCTTAACAGTGCACAATGCAATGGGTTTTGTGCAAATGCAAACATCTATACAGAGTCACAGTGGGAAAAGGTAGTGAATTCTACCTGGAAAGTCTGGAATTGGAGGTAAAGCAGTGGCAGGCAAGACTAATTAAAAGATATAAGACTCGCCGTGGAAATGAAGGATGAGCGGATGTTCACCAGGTGGCAGCAGGAAGAGGAATTCCAGAGGGAACAGCACTGGGAGAGGCAGGAGGCTCCAACAGTGTGGGGTGTTCAGAACCCACCTGCTGTTTCTAGACCCAGAAAAATCAAGGTCTTTGTAGCTAGTTTTCCAGGGGAAAATCTTGGTTCTAGCCCAAGATCTACTCTTGCAGTCCGGGACCCCCAAAACTCACTGGAACTGTTGCCTTCCCCCCAAACTGCTGCCCCAGTCACTGCTTTTCATTAACTCAAATTCCCTCTAGATCCCCTTTTCTTCCCTGGGTCAGTTCTTTCTTACAGACTCGGCTCCCTACCATGTCTGAAACACATACCAGTTCTTCCTGGCAAACAACTCTTGCTCCTTACAATATCGTACTTATGATGTTCACATTTTTTTTTAAGATTTTTATTTATTCATTTGACACAGAGAGAGAGAGAGAGATTACAAGCAGGCAGACAGGCAGGCAGAGAGAGAGGAGAAAGCAGGCTCCCTGCTGAGCAGAGAGCCCGATGTGGGCCTCGATCCCAGGACCCTGGGATCATGACCTGAGCCGAAGGCAGCGGCTTTAACCCACTGAGCCACCCAGGCGCCCATGATGTTTACATTTGCATTCATAACATATCTCCTGTCGACTGCAAAATATCACATAAACCTGACTTCCTTCATCAGCAGGGTTACTAGAACGGCATATCAGGGAGATTCGGAGGACCAAGTGGGTTGGATTTCGGGAAGGCATGTACCTTTTCTCATGGCAGGCTTCTGGATGCATCGGTGGATTATAAATTAGGGAAGAACCATGTGGGATTAGTAGCTGGCTTAATAACCACACCCAAAGGTTACTGACTACGGGTTGATGTCAAGTTCTAAGGGACAGCCTGTGTTGGTGTGACCGAGGGCTCTGCCCTCAGCCCTCTCCCAGGCAACATCTTACTAGAAAGCAAGCTTCTGAAACTTCTTCATGGCTGAAACGGGGATAGTTAGTAAATCGGCAGGATGGCCGAAATGAACATTGTGAGCCTCTCCAAAGGCTAGCTAGCCGAGGTCAAATCTACCAGGATGACGTGTACCCAAAATGAAAGATCTTTTACTTGAATCCCAAGAGTCAGATAAATACGCAAGGGAGATTTCTGAGTCGGTGGTAACTGTAAAAGGAAAAACCACTGAAGGTTTTTAGCCAAATGGTGAGTTGAATAGGAGCAAAGACAGCCTGCACTCATCTGGCTTTCTGATGGGGGGAGGGGCAGTTTGACGGGAAGGTTTACTGCTGAGACTCCACAGCTCCCACCACCCCGGGGCTGTATTTAGTAACTCACACTCTACTCCATTAAATGTGTTTGGGTTCCCAGCCTCCACCCACCGCACTCCTCCTGACAGAACGAGGGAGCCCTTAGAAGGTAATAAGAATGCCGAGAGCTTGGAGAGTCTGGGAAGAGCTTGGAAAGGTCTCGGAGCCTCTCCCTGCGCGGCCCTATCCCTGCTGATAAGGATGAGAGCAAAGCTGGCTGACAAGTGATTGGAAACAGGAGTTCCCAAAGCCTTTAACCCCTCCCTAGCCTGCCCTCGTGTCTGGAGTCTCTAAATGCTGAGGCCCATCTCCTGTGGCTTCCTGCTCTCTGTGTTAGGGCTCTCTAGCTCCCCCTCCCACCCCAAACCTCTCCACCTTCCTCTCCTTTTGTCCTGATGGGTCACTGAATGCCGTCCTTCTACCTGGAAAGTGACTACCACCACCAGACGCTAAGACGTAGCCCCTCCCCCTTCAGGCCCCCCTGATGAGTCAGACAGGGGTGTCCCTCTGGCCCGGACCCCAATCACCAGCCACCAGACTCCGCACACTGAGCCAGCGCACCTCTGCCGGTCTGGGGCTGCGGTTCAGCTGCAGGAACTTACCAGATGAACGTCAGTCCTGTTTGGTGCTCGGAAGTTCCGGAAGCAGGAAGCCCCGGCCCAGCAGCCTGGTCTCAGGCCCATTCTCTGCTGCCCCGGCTGGATGTGAAGCCCTATGGGACCTTGGCGCATCACCCCCAAACCAGACCTCACTTTGCCGAGTCCTCCCAAAGTCCCTCCACCCACCCAGGTGTTGCCTGGTGCAGGGACAGGCCTGATATTGGGACAGATGACTAGAGATCTGCTCCGGGCAGTGGCCAGCAGGGCTGACTCCGAGGGGAAACTGTCCCGCTTACCCTGGGGAGGGCCATCCAGGGCAAGCTAGGTTTACCCGCCACAGTAATTAAGTGTAAAAGAGCTTCCTTCAGTAGAATGGAATTCAGATAAACTGCCATTATCATGCGAAGCAGCTTTGCACCTAAAAGTCCTTACCCAAACAGGCAGTTTAATTAAATCCCTAATCTCCCCTGGCCTGTTGTGACCCCATCCCTACCCACCTCCCCCACCCTCCCAATGACTTGGGAGCTTCAAGATTCCATTTAAAACACTTAACCTGTAAGGAAGTAAAACATACCCCAAAATTGTGGATCTGAGTGTGGGTTCCCCTTTGAGGATCTGGTCCCTGTGTTAGTTCCCTGGGGTGCTGGGAGCGGTGGCCAGGAGGAGCATGATGGTGAGGATACTGGCTAAGACATCGGTCAAAGTGAGGGGAGTGGGCACGGCCTTGAATAGGAGGGTCCCACTCACCTCCAGGAGGCTGGTGCCCATTTAGGATCCAATCTCTGCAATGAAACGTCTGCAACCTCACCACCCAGAGCAAGTGTGTAGCAGCCCTATTAGACTTGGATGTAAGGCCCCTGATGTTAAGCCCAGAAGAGGCAGGAATGAACAAACTGACCTGACCACGGGTGTCCCCATTTGTGAGGCTGCAAGGGCCTCTGCTGTGAACCACAGGGGGGATGACAAGCCAGTCAGTGAGAACCAAATCCTTTGGGAAAAAGCCTAATGCAATAGTTTGGAGTTTAGGCTATAGGTCTGGGCGAGATTAGGATAAAGGAAGAATGGAATAGGGCAGAAGGAGGGTAAGAGTAGGGAAAAGGGTTGGCCCCAGAGCACAGGTAAAGAACAACCCAATAGTATCTTCTAGCATCTGCAGAATGCTTTAGACTTTGTGTCTTCGTGTGGGGAAAGAAGGAAAGGAAATCACAAATCACGTATCAAACCCACGGCATATGTTATCTCTTCAGTTTCAACCTACAAAGGTAAATCTTATTCTCCACCATCACCACCACCACCGGAGAAGACAAATGTCCGGTGTGAAGGGACCAGCCGAGCCAGGATTCCAATGCTGGCCTGCCATACTGAAAATCTGATGCTCTTCTGCTAAACCACGGATCAGCCGAAGGGAGAAGGGATTATCATGTCCGAGGGGGGATTAACCACCCAAGAATACCCATGTCTCCCCTCCCTCCTGAGGCAAGAATGCTTCCTTCCTGAAAGAATCCGTTTCCCCTGAGTAAGAGCAGGAAGGCCTGAGCAGAGATGAAGGAAGCAGCTCACAGCCCCGAGGATGTAGCACAAGGGAGCTGGGCTCGTCGGGGGCTTCTTGGGGCTCAAACTCAAGAGGAAGAAGAACGCCAGAGTAGAGTTTTCTTTGCAGGAAAGAAGCATCAGAGGCTGTGGTGGGGGAAGGGGCATCTGTAAGTTATATAAGAACCACCAGACCTTCCCATTTTATACCCCGTTCCTTTGGTGGGGTGAGCAGAGGAACCATCTATCTGGGACACAGTGAAATTCACATCACCCTGAACCCTGCACTCTTTCTGTTAATCGCATAGACTGCATTGTGCCTGGAGAATGCGTGGACCTTCTTTTGAGGAAGTTGTACGTCCGGAAATAGGACTCTCTGGATTCGTGAAATGTCCCTGTTTCTTGAGGGATTCCCTACTTCCTTGTATCGTGGGTTTTCTGCACAAAGACCAGGAGCCCTTTCGGGAGGTTCCAATAAATCTTATGAATAAAAGAGTGAAGCTGGGGTTGGAGGAGTTGGGGCAACACAATAGCCGGCCCCTGAGGGAGGAACCCAGCCCTTCGATCCTTTAGTCCTGAGTGGGGTCCACCCAGCTGGCCCCGCTGTTGCCCACCTTGCCTCGGAGCCAGGGGTTTCGAAAGTCATCCACGTGGAAGGACAGGTGCAGCTGTTTTGACCAGCAAGACCGCCCAGGACAGAGGAAGCCGCCTTGGTTCCAAGGCTAATGTGGGTGGGTCAAGAAAGTGGGATTTTGGACAACAGCTGTTACAGAGTCCTTTGTCTCTCTTACGGCGAAGACAACAGAGAAGAATGTTAAAAGGCTGTCTTGGTCTCCAGAACCCCTCTGGAAGCAGATGGCTTGTCAGCAGGTTTCAGGACAGGCCCCAGAGGCCCGGGAGCCTTATTGGAATGCAATTACCCTAAGTGCTGGCTGTTAGGGTGAGGAGGCAGGAATGCAATTAGGGAAGGAGTGCCTAGTGAGCATTCATTGATTAACCTGTCCTGTCTGCTTCCATTCCCCACTGGGGTGACTTTGGGGCGCCGGGGGTTGCCCTGTGCCCTAGGGTTATGAGAAAGAAAAACAGTCACTTCAAAAAGCGAATGCCAAAAGCAGGGTTCCTGAGCCTCAGGAGGGCCTGTGGACCCAGAAATAGCCTGGGAGATATACTTGCACAACATGCAAAATGTCCATTTTCTAGAAAGAGTTTCGCCACTCCTCACGTGCTTTGAGGGCTCCACAGCCCTCAGAAGGTTAAGGATGGGGCTGGAAGAGTGAAAGATCAGCTGGGGGATTGGAAGGGTCTTCAGTTTTCAATTCCCAGGGGCCGTGATCCATCTGGGTGCAGTTCTGGCTCCCCCACTTATCAGCAAGGTACTGAGCCTCTCTCTGGGCCTTTGTCATCTCTAAAATGAAGGTAAAAATACCTACATCCTGAGGTTGATGAAAGAATTAAATGACATAAAGAATGCAAAGCTTTTAGCCCATCTAACCCTTAGTAAACTTACAATAAATGGGAGTCATTTTTATTGTGACTATCCAATAAATTTCAGAAAATTAAGTGGGGCATACACATGTACTCTTTTGAGCAGCCTTTTGACCCCAAACTCATAGTCTGCATTCCATGGAAATCCTTGGGCAAGACATGCCTCCAAAATGAAGTGTATCCGTGAGACCCAGGTTCTCCAGACACTGCTTCCTTGAATAAGACCCTTCTGCCCTGGAGGGCAGCAGGATCCAGCCACCTTGGGAGACACAAGCTTCTGGAAGTGGGGGCACATCCAATGTCTGGGTGGTATCATTGCAGTGGCGGGGTTTTCTAGGCCTGAGCTGAAGTTATCACTGGCCTGCCTCATTGAGAAGTTTCTGGAAATTTCAGTCAGTGACATCTTCCTGCCTGTTGGGCAGATACAATCATATACTCAGTAGAAATGAGTATCGGGCGCCTGGGTGGCTCAGTGGGTTAAAGCCTCTGCCTTCGGCTCAGGTCGTGATCTCAGGGTCCTGGGATCGAGGCCCATATCGGGCTCTCTGCTCAGCAAGGAGCCCGCTTCCTCCTCTCTCTCTGCCTGCCTCTCTGACTACTTGTGATCTCTCTCTGTGTGTGTCAAATAAATAAATAAAATCTTTAAAAATAAAAAAATTAAAAATAATAAAATAAAAAAAGAAATGAGTATCAGACCTATTAGGTCCGAGAATGAGACTGATCCAAGGTCTAGCATCTGCAGAATGTAGTCTGGTGTGGGACTAGGAAAGGAAAAACAAATCTCTCCTCTTTCCCTCTATAATAAGCAGGTCTTTTTATTTGCTGTATTTTTGATGCTTTGATGTGGCCTTGCTGATGCTGGAGGCACCCCCCACCCCCCAGCCCAGGGTTACCCAGTTCCTAGAGATAATAAAAAACTCACCTTCCAGCACACTCTTCATACACAAACCAACCAAACCAGAGTCCATAACCCCAGCCATCGCCTTTATTACACTCCAAACCAATATCCCCCTGCCTTCATCTCCCAGGGCCAGGGATGAGGGAGGGCCCCTGTGCCCCAGACCTGCTGAAAATCCTAAACCTGCTTACTCCTTCCTCTGGAAACCACAGTAAAGGCTCTGGACGGAATCTCCCCTCACTCCCTCTGCCTCCTGACCAACCCCGCTGCTTCCCTGTCTGCCCCCACCCTGCCCCACCATGGCATGCCCCCTTCTCTTGGGATCTCTGCATATGACACGCTATCTTTTTAATGGCAGGTGTCTCCTTGCCTTACCACGTCTGAATAAAACTTATGCTTTAGAGACGCCTGGGTGCCTCCGTTGGTGAAGTGTCTGCCTTTGGCTCGGGTCATGATCTCAGGGTCCTAGGATCGAGTCCCTCCTTGGGCTCCCTGCTCAGCTGGGAGCCTGCCTCTCACTCTGCCTACTGCTCTCTCTCTCATTCACTCTCTCTCTGATAAATAAATAAAATCTTTTTAAAAATAAAATAAAACCTACACTTTAAAATACCTTCCTTCCCCCTACACCTTCCCCTCCTCCGAGGTCCTCAGAGCCCCCTCCCTCAGAACCTACAGACCAGGGCACCTGGGTGGCTCAGTGGGTTAAAGCCTCTGCTTTCGGCCCAGGTCATGATCTCAGGGTCCTGGGATCGAGGCCCGCGTCGGGCTCTCTGCTCCGCAGGGAGCCTGCTTCCCCCTCTCTCNCTGCTTCCCCCCCCCTCTCGGCCTGCCTCTCAGCCTGCTAGTGATCTCTCCCCCCCCGTGAAAAAAAAAAAAAAAAAACTTTAAAAAAAAAAAAAAAAAAAAAAAGAACCTACAGACCACCCACCCCCTGCAGGCACAGGGCCCTACTCCTCAGCCAAAGCCAGCTCCGCCTGTGGGGTCCGAAGCCGTGGGGTCTCAACTCCAGCGGGCAGTCCTAGAGTCGAGGGCCATGGGAGGATCTTTACTCCATGGTTCCCAGGAGAGAAGACACCAAAAGAGCCAAGAGGTGGAGCTAGCCATACACTTGTTTGTTCATCAATCATTCATTTATTCATTCATCATTCATCCCCCTCCCATCAATCATTCATCTGCTTATTTATTCATTCGGCATGTTTGTACTACTTCCTGGCTCTGGTTCCCGCAGATGTTGGGCCCCTCCTGCTTTGATCTGTCCCCTGTTCCTGCAACATCCACACCGTGGAGGCCTTCCGATGTCCCTTTGTCGGTTACGTGGCGGAGAGGGTTGCTCCCTCTCAGAGGGGCCTACGACAATCCAAGGGACAGTACAGAGCTGTCCCCTGCCTGGAAGTCCCCTTTTGTGGCAGGCTCTGACTTTCTGATGCATGGGCCCGTTTGGGGGGGAGGGCGGTGGCTACAGAGGGGTCTCCTGGGCCCAGCAAAGTACGATGCCTCTGAACATGCCTCACAGCTGCCGGGAAACCACCCTCCCGGGGGAGACAGGAGGTTCCAGCAGACTCTAAGCCTCCAGGCCTGGCTGTGAAGCCTGGGCTCGGCCTGTTGGGGGGCTCTGGAGGACATGGCATGGAGGAACTGGGGCTAGAGTGTTAGAGGCCTGAGCTGACAGGTCTCCCAGCTTCTATCCACCCCACCCCACCTCAGGCCAGAAAGTCTTCTGTCAGCCAGCAGTCAGAGTTCCTTCTGTGTACGTCAGACCGGATGTACCACTTCCGCTCAAGTCCCTGCCATGACTTCCCATTCCCTCAGAGCAGATGCCCAGGCCCTGGACGATCTGGTCCCACGCACTGCCCACTCACTCTCTCTTTCCAGGCGCCGTTGGCCTTGACCTCATCTCACCATCCATACTCCTGCCTGCATCCCGAGGGTGTACCCATGGCTGCCTGATACAGAGCAGGAGCTCAGTGAAAACCTTCCTTGGGTGAAGGAAGGAAGGAAGGAAGGAATGGACTCTTGGAAGCTCTGAGGGTGAAGCTTGAGAAGCCACAGGCCATGGAGTCCGGGGCTTCCTGGGGTAGAACTGAGGGGGTGCCCAGTGGCCTCTGTAGGCTGTGCCTGCCGAGCCAGGAGCCAGGCGGAATCACCAGCTGCCCGCCTTCTCAGGGAGGGAAGGTAGGCAGCCGTGTTGGCGGGGATCTCGCTAACTCAAGATGCCAGCTCTGTGCCGCTCTGGGGCTGGCCAGCGCTCTGGATGTCATTAGCTGATTTGTTCTGCTCTGCAGAATGTACTTTTCATATTTAGGCAGAAAAAACAGCTTTCGGTCCTCGTGCCCTTTCTTCTGTGAGCTGTAGCACATGGCCTGCTTATTATGAATTAATCCTCTAAAGAGCATGTTCATTATTCTAATTTAATTGTGCTTCGTTTCAGAAAATAACTAAACCCAGTACGGAATAAACTCCAACGCTGATCAGTTTTCAAGAAGTTAACCTAAGACAAAATACTGCTAGAGGGGCAGCAGCAATTTGGAATCATTAAAGGCAACCCATGTAAATAATAAAAACAAAACTAAAATGCAGAATTAAATTAAGGAATAGGAAATTAAATTTGTGAATCTGATCTGAAATTGAGGCCCTATATGCACAGGCTTACCCTGGCTTGGCTCTTTGCTCAGGAGTGCTGGGGCGGGAAGGTTCTGCAGAGGTTCCCATTCCCGGGAAGTGGCGGGCAGGCGGAAGCTCCCAGGAGGATGCCCAGGAAATGCAGCAGAACGCGGCCGAGCTGCTGGGACCCTTCTGCCCTGCTCAGCCTTGTGTCCCTGACGCCTTCCCACAGGTGCCCCAGCTCAGGACAGGGACAGACGACAGGCTTGCTCAGGACCTCTCTACCAACACCATGAGAGCCCCTTTCCAGAAGCCGAGGACCAGGATTCTATCATCAAGATGGGCAGGCCTCTAGCAGGCAAGAAGAGGAAGGTTTCCCAGCTTTAAGGTGCCTGAGAGTTTGGGGTACCGGGGACAGAGTTAGACCACGGCTCAGACCTCCTTCTGTAGTTTTCCGGGAGCTTTAGACCCTGTCCCTGGAGTGTCTTCTCTCCATACCTGCTCCCACCCTCTCTGGGCTCTCCGCCTCGCTTTCCTCCGCATCCCCCCAGCCTGCACACGCCTTTCTCCTACCTGGTACTGGGGGAACTCTCTTGCCTTCCCGACGTCAGTGTCCCCACATGTCGTCATCATCATAATACCTTCCTCTGCGGTCCGTGAGGAGGAGTAAATGTAGTAAAGGACCTGGGGAGGAGCAGGGGCGCGGCCATTGCTGCTGGTGCCATTTCTGCTTCACCAGCAGGTGCTCACACACACCCTCTATGCACAAATACACACCAGTGCACACCTGGGCACATCCAGGCTCTTTTCTCATTGAAGTCCTGACTTAGACTGTGTTTCCAGAGCACCACAACTAGTTGAAAAAGAAAAGTCCAGTCAATTGACAGCTTGCCTAGATTCCCAAAGGCAAACATTCGAAGAGATGGCTGTATCCCAGCACCTGAGTGAAGTTTTCCGTTAAAAAAGAAAGATTTATTTATTTGAGAGAGAGAACATGAGCCGGGGGAGGGGCAGAGGGAGAAAGACTCTCAAGCAGACTCCACACTGAGCGAAATGCCCCACACAGGGATCTCACAATCCCGAGATCATGACCTGAGTTGAAACCAAGTGTCCGATGCTTCACCGGCTGTGCCACCCAGCCATTTTTATTTTCATTTTGGGTTCTACACAGACAGAGTAATGACCTTAGACCCTTCTTTGAAACAAAGTTGGAAAAAAAAAAAAAGAAACAAAGTTGGAGTAGAAGCAAGGAAAAATAAAGCAAACCAACAGAGTCACTTTTTTCTAATTTCTCTTCTCATTCTGAAGTCCCGATTAAGGAAATTATGCCCATAATTTAGGCCACCATGTTGTTGATTGATCAGTTCATTAGTGATTGCACCTAAAAATGTCCATCATGGACATAAGGACAAAGAGGGCTGAGTTCCCTTGAATTCCCCAGCCACTTCCCCTGATCTCACTTGACAAACTGCTCCAGGGAGTTAGTGCCAGATATTTTTTTTTTTTAGATTTTATTTATTTATTTGATACACAGAGAGAGAGATCACAAGTAGGCAGAGAGGCAGGCAGAGAGAGAGGAGGAGGAAGCAGGCTCCCTGCAGAGCAGAGAGCCCGACCCGGGCCTCGATCCCAGGACCCTGAGATCATGACCTGAGCCGAAAGCAGAGGCTTTAACCCACTGAGCCACCCAGGCGCCCGTTAGTGCCAGATTTATTGTCTGTCCCGTGATTCGTACCTATGAATTGGAGCACCATGATATACAGACAACCTCAGCTGTCCCGGGATGAACTAAAGACAAGTTATTCACGACACTAGTTAAGACAGTAAAGCAGACTCATTCAGAGAAGGCTACTACTATAGTGGGGTTGTGTAGTGGGGGAGAGAGATTGCACTCAACTCTGAATTCAACAAGGAAATACAGCCAAGGAGCATGGTGGGGCGTTGGGGGGGGGGCTCAGTGGGTGGAAAACAACTAAAAGGCAGCATCAGGGGTCAGGGGGGATTCTGGCCAAACCAATCTCACAGGTTTCTTGCTGAAGGCAGGCCTGGGTGACATTCCCTGGGGGGTGGGGGCGGGGGGGAGGCGGAGGGACCAGGTCTGATATGAGAGTGATCAGATATCAAGAGTAAGGGATTCTGACCAAACTAACTTAGCAGGATTCTTGCTAAAATTGGAGAGGCAATGTAGAAGCCCAGAAGTCAAGTGCTGGTTGAGAAGAAAGAGTTCAGGGCAGCCTGAGCAGCATTTGGTCAAGGAGAGAATCCTTTGTCACCCCAGACAGCTACATGGCAAAGAGTCAAGACTGGCTGAAGAGCCACCATTAGTGTCAATGAAAAGGTAAGGACAAGGGGCAGGAAGGTCACAGTGGTGGCCTGCCCCTCAATCCAGGGGCAAAGGCTGCAGAATGACTCCTAGAACTTAAGAGTTCCTTTAAGAAAAAGCCACCCAATTCCTTTAGGCACACAAAATGCATGGTATAAGAAAGCTTTCAAAGGAACCTTGTCCCACAGGACCTACCTGGGGGGATTAATTTCTAGGAAGTTGGAGTTGCTCCGTTCCAAGCAGTTTCTGTATTTTTGATCCAGGATGAAAACCCCTGAATCCAGAGAATGGACTTGTTGGCCCAGGAGAGCATCTGGATGACTAAGGCCTCACCATCTGACCATGAGGGCTCAAATCACGTCTACCCAGCAGAAAGGGCTTCCAAAGTGGCAACACCTTATGGTGCCGGACTGGTTCCTTTCAACTGACCCACCCTTCCCTATAGACTCCATGTTGTTCAGGCTCACATGACACACCCACACATGAAATCACCCATCGATCCCTGTCTCCATTGGATAATGCTAATATTATTGATAGTACTAGCAATGATAGCCAACAGTCATTGAGAACTTACCCATTGACAAACATTTGTTCTAAGTGCTTTGTAAGAATTAACTTATTCATTGCGCACAACAGCCATGTGAGACAGATTGTCCCCATTCTATAGATGAGGAAATTGAGGTGCAGAGAAATTGAGCAATTTGCTTGTTACAACAACAAAACATAGCAGCCCTGGGGTGTGAACCCAGACAGTGTATCAGACTTTGGAGCCTCTTGGGCATGAGATAGCCCTTCCTGTTTGTCTTCAGCTTCCCCGTCTGCAAATCTATCCAATGGCCCTAAATCTAGGCCACATGGGAGTGAGAGTTCACCAGGCTTTCGGTGACTGGCATCTGGAAGGCAGGCCCATGTTTTCAAGATGCCTTCACACATGTTCTCCCCCGGTCCTGAGCGCTGGGCCATCATGACCGTCCTTGCCTTTTGGCAACTGCTGTGGCCCGGGCTCTATGGGACGCATGCTTTATAGACAAGACCATGCTTCATTCTGTTGCATGGGTCAGCTTCTTACGGCCTATGAGGGCAACACAGGCATGGCATCCCAGAGAACATTCCTGGAGGAAACAGCCTTGTCAGTATACAGGCACTTGTTCAAATTCCAGACCCTGGTTTTTTAAGACACACATCTGCAGGGGGCACATGTATTGCGATAGATGAAAACAGAAATGGTTTTCCGTTGTATCTATATTATTAGATTTGACCCACCATCGAAACAGCAAAGAAAGAGTGGAAAATTAAAGGTGATTTGATATTAGCCTCCTATTCATATTAGAAAAAGTAACTGCTCTTGCGGTTTTCCTCACAGAGGTGTCTTTATTCATTTGACATGCCTTTAATAACTAATTCTAGTTGTCTGGTTGCCAAGAAAGATTTCCTACGGGCAGACTTGAAAGTGACTCGGAACTCTTTGCATGCCCGGCTTCAAATGATCCCAGAACAGCAAACATTCAGCTTCCCTCCAGACTTCTGAAGTGTGGGAATAACATGAAAGAATGGACAAGAATCATCCTTCAGCCCGTGTGTGCTTGGAGCGCAGCTGTCTGGCAGAGGTTGTGGCTAGGTCTACATGGACCAGGCATAGTGAGATTTGGAAATAATCTCATGAATTCGATCCATGGAGTCGGCCAAACCAAACGATTTATTTCAAGAAAATAAATCGACTTTGGGGCCAGCAGGATCCAGGTCAGTCAGAAAATAGACTGAGGTTTCCTCTGTCTGTGTAGACCTGGAATGGGCAGAGAAAGACCGGGAAAACCACCTTAACAGCTCTCCTAGGGTCACAACCAAAAAGCACGCACTATGAATATTTATTTATTTATAGTGATTTATTTATTCATCTCCCTAAATCAGGTTAAGAGGAGGACATAGTTGATCTCATAATCCTCACAATGATCCTACCATGGTGATGACTCCCATTTTACAGATGTAAAAACTGAGCCTCGGAGATGTTAAACAACTTGTCCAGGACATACAGTTATGGGGGCAGAGGTTGGTCAGTTGTTTACCAAGCACTTCTCTTTTTCTGCTGGGCACACCGCCAGGTGCCATTCCCAGGCTCCCTTGCAGTTAGCTGCAACCCCAGGACTCAACTCTGACCGATAGAAAGTAGGTGACAGTGGCCTAAGTCCTTTCCAGTGCTGGCCCGCAAAACCTGCCTATACACAGTTATCTCTTTCCCTACTCAGGGGCTGAATGCGGAGGACATGGAGCATCTCGAGGCGGGTAGACTGAATATGGAATTACCTAGGATCCTCATACCTGCTTTGAGCAGAGCCCCTTCCTCATCAGTGTGGCTGATCAGCAGTGGCTACTGATGTGAGCTAGAAATAATCTATTGGGTTAAACCGCTGAAATTTGGCAATTTTTGGTCCCACCAGAAAGTCTAAACTGACTAACAGAGTTCATAAACTGCTCTAAACTCCAAGACTCCAAAGTCGGTGCTCTTTGCCCCTTTCTTGTGTGAAACTGCACTGAGTCTGAGGAGCCCTCCCTGGGAGGGCATTAGGACCCTCTAACTTTCTTTGAGTCTTATCCTTCCTCAAGCCCTACCAAGCCTGAGGTGGTGATTTCTTAGCTTTCTTCTTTCCTATCTATGCAGACACATTCCTGGTTTTCAAGAATCTGATCAAGCTACTCCTTCTATCTCTTGGTTTATCCCTCCCCATGTGGGGCTCTGGGCCTCTGATTGCCTTTGATTTCTCCTTTCCCATATGGACACATCTAATCAGTTACTAGTGTCTCTTCCACATCGCCCTTCCCTCTCTTTCCTCAGCCAGCGCTCTGCTCTGGCCCTCATCACATTTCACCTGGTGTGATCATAACACCCTCCACACTTGTCTCTTTCCTCCTTCCTATCATCCTGGTGCCTCCAAGTGGATCTTCCTAAAACAGCTCTGGTCCCAGCATCCCCTGCATTGAATCCCACCCCACCCCCATGAAGTCTATCAATGAGAAAAATGCAAATGCCCTTTGAGCAAGCAATTCCACACCTACGTTACAAGACATGCAACAAAGCGATTTACACACTAGGATATTCGCTGCATCATTGTTGGAAGTAGCAAAAGAAGTGCAAACACCAAATGTCCACCGGCAGAGTCTTACTCAATAGACTATGGGACATAGTGGCCTTCATCGAAAAATCTCCAAGATCTATGGCTAAGTATAATGAGCAAGGTACAAGTATAGTGTATACAACATGTAAATATCTGCGCTTAAAAAGCATTGGGAAGGGGCATCTGGGTGGCTCAGTCATTAAGCATCTGCCTTCAGTGCAGGTCATGATCCCAGGGTCCTGGGATTGAGCCCCGCATCGGGCTCCCTGCTCTGCTGGAAAGCCTGCTTCTCCCTCTCTCACTCCCCCTGCTGCTGTTCCCTCTCTCGCTATGTCTCTTTCTGCCAAATAAAGAAATAAAATCTTAAGAAAAAAAAAAGCATTGGGAAGATATATTCACATATGTATTTGCAAAGATGTGGACTATCTCTGAAAGAATGCACCAGATATTGATACTCATGGTTGTTTCTGGAAAGGGAACTGAGTGACTGACAATTAGGAATGGAAGGGAGACTTTTTGCTGAGTAGATTTTTGTATTGTTTGAGGTTTTACTCTAATGCATCTATTACTTTAAAACATTAAAATAAGACCTGACTTTCTAGCGCGTGTTTGATAAAGGGAAATCTCTCAGTATGAAAAGAAAGGTTCTCCAGGTTCCGACTCCAGCATGTTCTCCTGCTGGCTCTCTTGCCCTTGTGCACCCTCTCTGAACATTCCTGTGCTCCCCCACCTCTGCGCCTTTGTTTAGGTCTCTCTCCTGGAAAGTCCCGTCCCTGCTCCGCAGGAATTCATCTCATCTGTTATCTCCTTGTTTTCTTTATAACTCTCTACTGTGGCCGTTTATCTCAGTTTGCTGTGTGTTAGAGGCAAGTGTCTTTCTTTCCTGCAAGATGGTATGATGTCTTACACAAAGGAAGTGCTCAAAGTACGCCAGTTCTTTGAACCAGATTTCTGCTTCTATGTCTCAGCCATGGCTTGTGAGAAAAGCAGAAAAGGGAGCAAAGAATGACTTACCCTCCCTGCCCCCATGTAAGGACCAGGATCTGGAATCTGCCCCATCAGACTAGGGGGCTGGATGTAGTCAGCAATACATCTCAGCCTGGAACATTCTATGAGAACGGACCTCCTTCCTCTGGTTCACTCCCAGGGTCACTGCTCTCCCCATCAAAGCTCCAAAACCCACCCAGTCAATGGTGTAGCTATGCTCAGGACTGAGCATTGGATCTGTAGAATCAGGCCCTGTTGAGACGGAGAGAGAGAGAGAAAGAAAGACAGAGAGAAGTCCATTACCCAGGACCGCAGTCTGGGCTTAAACTCCGCTGTCACAATTATTTGAAGCCTATTAAGTTTATTTATGTTCCAAAGCAGGTCCACTAGAGAAGGACCATCATAGTCGTAAATATCAGGGCTGCTGTTCTCCAGACACAGCTGGGGCCATAGGCCCCTCCCCTTCTCAGTTCCGCAGGCCCTGCCTAGAGGCCTACGCCATGCACTGGGGTTCAGTGCAATACCCACACCGTGACCGATTCCGTCTGTCCAGCCAGCACAACACATGCTTCTACGTGTTTTCTGTGGCAGGAGTGTGTCTGAGCAAGATGCTCTGTGAGAGGGATGGTGTCTTCCAGTCCTGCTCAAATCAAACACACAAGGTTAAGGAGTCAAGGCTCTCTCCGCAAAGAACCGTGGGGCCCTAGGGACGGGCATTGAGCCGTGGGCACATCTGGAGACCCTTCTAACCCAATCTACAAGGCTTTAAGAGAACAAAGGACTGCTGGAGATAGCCTCTGGGTTCCCAGCTGTGTGAGGGTTTTCTCATTTCACCCATCAGTGTGGGTTAGGAGACCATGCAGTCCTAAGGGCCAACGTTTTCTGAAGCATATCCCACTGTACACTGGACTTGTAGGATTCGCCATGAAAAGGTAAAGGAGATTCTGTGGTCAAAAAAGCTTAAAAAACACTGAATATTAAATCTTCCTCTGGGGAGATGAACAATGTATATTTGCATATTAAAGGCCCTGAGAAGTCCCGCAGTGAAGAAGTTTGTTTAACCCAGTGTGCTCTAAACATACTTGACAAAAGAATCTTCTTTTTGGTGATACCTATGAACATCTCTCAAAAAGAGTGTTGCATGGAGTACATTCTGGGAAAAGCTGTTTAGATGTGTATGGCCTCCCCGCCCAGTCCTTCCAGTGAGTTCTTCATAAGGTTTAGCACAGTCTGGGGGTGAGGGCGGCGGGGCAGGAAGGAACACTTCTCTAACTTTCCCCTCCCTGCCTTCAGGATGTCAAGCCTAGCCCACACACATGCTCTGTGTGTATGCTCTCCCCCTCTCTGCTTGTTCTCTCCTCTGTCCCAGCCCAGGATGCTGGGGAAAGGAAGGCCAGTGTCAAGTTTCAACTTCAGCCAACAGAACGGTTTCCCTACCTACCTGTAGTTTGGGCCTCCCTCTGTGCCCACTGCTGATTTAATTTTCACTGCCCTTGTTTTTTTTTGTTTTTTTTTGTTTTAAAGATTTTATTTATTTATTTGACACAGAGAGAGAGATTACAAGTAGGCAGAGAGGCAGGCAAGGAGACAGGGAGAGGAGGAAGCAGGCTCCCTGCTGAGCAGAGAGCCCGATGCGGGCCTCGATCCCAGGACGCTGAGATCATGACCTGAGCCGAAAGCAGAGGCTTTAACCCACTGAGCCACCCAGGCGCCCTTCACTGCCCTTGTTTTTAAAGAGTAAAGTTGAAAAATTACAATCTGTTCTTTTTCTCAAACTTTTCTCTGAGTTGACCTCTTCCAGGAAGCCCCACCTGATCAAGAAAAGCATGCTCTGTGGGTTTAGGGCAGTAGATGTCAAAGTGTGGTCCCTGGATTAGGAGGACCTGGGAACTTGCTAGAATCGTGCCCAGCAATCTGTGTTTCACCAAGCCCTCCAGGAATTTAGATGCAAGTCATTAATCTAGGGGTCTTAGAAATCTCTTCTTTGAACAGATCTGTTCTACCTCATTCATTTTCTGTGCATGTTTTTCTTTATACCTCACCCCATTCCAAAAAGGAAAGGCTAGATGACAGCTTGTACTAAAATGCTCACGTACCAGCACAATTAAAACACATTTACAGATAAACACTGTTCTCTCCAGTAACTGCACTCACTTCTTCCCGGGCTCAGAGGCCCTTCCTGACTCTTTCCAAAATGTCAGTCTCTTCCCCCTGCTCCTGCTACTCCCTTTCCTCCCCTACTTTATTTTTTCTTAGCTCTTATTATCATGTAGTATGTCATATAATTTACAGCGGGTTTTTTAATATATTATTTTTCTCACTCCCTCTAAGAATATGAGATCCCTAGGTGCAGGGCTTTCATCTCGTTTGTTCCCTGCTTTATCCCCGGCACTAGAGTGGCTCCTGCCTTAGTATGTGTTTGTTCAATAAATTAACTTTATAAGGAGGCGGGTGAGGGCCAGTGCCTTTATTCAGCATAGAGCTTCACCTGGAGATTCCCGGCAGACAAGGAATTAAGAGATCTCTTTACCTACTAACAGGAGATCAGACCCTGAGGGAAAAGACCCAAGCACCAAAGACCCTCCTTTTGCCCTGAGGGCTCCTTGGGTGGGTCACCGAGCCAGTCCACAGCGCAGTCCCTGGAGTCTCCCGCAGGTAGCTCAGACCAGCCTCCAACCCCAAGGATTGAATCCTCAGACCTAGGAACTTACTCTTTTCTCTCTCGGCAGTGAGAAACGGGCAGACTCCTGCCCACAGATGTCTGTGCTGAACTCATCTCCTGGCAGGAGAAGCAAAAAAAAGGGGGGGGCCACGAATTGCAGGAAAATGTCTGCTGTTTCGTCAGTTTTGTGGGTTAAATGTGGCGGGGGGTGGAGAGCCTGTGAGTTCTTTTTCCAACAGGCTGGAAGGGTAGCCCCCACCTCGCAAGAATGTCTCCAGCCTGATAAATTTATAAAGTATTTGACCTTGAATCAATCCTAATGTTTTCAATCCACGGAGCCCTCCTTAAACGCCTGCCGCCCTGCCCCTGGACCCCCATTCATCACAATTACTGCTCCGACTGTCAGAGGCGGCGCGGGAACCGCCACTCGCTGACGTCCAGTATTTTATCACTCATAAAGAGAAACATCCCAAGTATTTGCACAGTTCTGATCCTTTCCAGCCCGAACCCGGGAAAAGGGGGAGCGTGGTGCTTCACGCTCGCGGCCCGGCACTGTTAATCGGCCTTCTCGGCTGGAGCCTGTGGGGCCCCGGGGCTTCGCCTGGCTCCCCAGCCTCGGCCAAGGGCGCGCGCCCCGAGCGGCCACGGCCCGCGCAGCACGCAGTAGGCCCTCCGCCGGCCTCTGGGAAGCGGCGGGAAGCGCTCTAAAGGGCTTAAGTTTTTCTAAAAAAAAAATCACGATTTGACGAGTGTTTGCCTTCACTGGTGGCTTTGTGAACAGTTCCGATGTTTATGAGGAATCTTGTTCCAGTTGCCACGGCCGTGACCCGCCTCCGGCCCCAAGTCTCGCCTTCCCGCGTCCCTCCCTTCATCCCCAGGCAGCGTCTGCCGGCCGGCCGGCCCTCCTCAGCTCCAGGGCCCTCCTCCCTCCCGGCCTCAGCGCTCCAAGCGAGGGAAGCTCCGTTTCCAGCCACAGCGTTCAGACGGCCCACAGGCGGCGTCTACATGGCACCCAAACATCCGGATGAAATGTAAATAAAACAAGCAGATGTTTCTCCTTCATGACAGCAGGTGCCTCGGCAGAGCCCTCGGCCTTGAGCTATAAGGGAAGGGCTCTCTGGGGTCTGGGGCCGCGGGTGGAGGTCGGGGGGAGGGCTGCGCACCACCGCCTTTATCAAGGGCCTCACAGAGAGGAATGAGCAAAGAAAGCCAGACGCCCCTAGAAGAAAGATGCTGGCAATGGATGACAGCGTCCGTGTGGACAAGATGAAAGGTTTGGGAACCCAGGGACAGGAGGAGGGTTAGAGGGAGAGAGGTCCTAATGCAAACCAGTGGAGAAAAGAATCAAGGCCAAATCCCTCTTTGATTTCATTGTGACAAAGGGTTTTCTGAGCCTCCACATTCCACACCACTGCCTTCCAGGAAAAGGGACTGTCATGAAGAAGCAAGGAGTGGTCTCCTTCTTACCCCCAGGGGCTAAGCGCAGGGACAGAGGTTGTCCTGGGGTTTAGAACCGGCACAGAACTCCCCCTATCACCCCAGCTTCCGTCTAACAGGAGACCAAGGGCCAGTCACCTTTGACTAATAAAGAGGGGTTGAGATACTTGTGAAAGGAGCATCCAGGAAGGACAGGGGTTCAGAGGACCAGAGGCAAAAGGAAATTCACTGGTTCCTGCTTGCCTTCCCTTGACTCCTTCCATCCTCTGTACCCTGACACCACGTGTTCCACCGACACACTCCCCTCAGTCCTCTCCTGCATTCCCCCAGCCTTGTGTGTGACGCTGAACACATTCCCCTGGCCCCGTGCGTCACCCTGACACACTCCGTGGTCCCACGTGTGACCCCAACACACCCCTCCAGTCTTCTCCACTCCCCAGCCCTGTGTATGACACTAAAACCACTCCCCCAGTCCTCTGCCCTCTCCTCCAGGCCTGGGTGTAACACGGACCCACCCTGCCTGTCCTTTCCCCCACTCCCTCAATCCCTGCGTGTAACACTAAAACACACCCCTTCAGCCCTCTCCCTCAAGTCCCCTAGCTCTGTGTGTGACACTGAACACACTCCCCGAGCCTGCCCCCCACTTCCCCAGCCTCTGGGTGTAGCACTAAACACACTGCCTTGGTCCTGACCCCTGCCCACAGGTGAAGCATCGCCGTGCCCTTCCTTGACACCCCCAGATCCCCGGTGTGTCAAACCAAACACATTCCTAAGAGCCACCTGCCTCGGAAGCAGCTTTTTTACCCCACTACCTCCAGAGACACCTTCAGGACCCTGCAGGGATCCGTCAGCGCCCGCCCCCCCAGCACCAAACAAGCATTGTTGCATGTGAATGTGTGAGCGTGTGTGAATGTGTGAGCGTGTGTGAATGTGTGAGCGAGTGTGAACGTGTGAGCATGTGTGTGTTGGGGGCGGCACCCATCAGAAGGTTGCCACTTCCGGCTTCCCCCCATGCACCCACTGATTATTGCATTTTGCACCCAAAGCAAATAGTTTCCTTTGACCTCAGTGTTCCGATCTGTGAAACAGCTAGAGCTGGACCTCAAGCTATTCGGGACCCGTGGGAAAGGATCCAGTTCCCACCAGGAGTTGAACATTCAGCAACTGGACTGTAGTTAGAACCAGACGAGGCACAGTTTGGGGAGGAGATTATTCTTTGATAAAGTAACTTTCTAGTTTTGTTTTTCTTGCTTTTTTTTTTCCTTTTTTTTTTTTTTTCTTTTTACAAAACAGGAAGAGCCAAGCAATGCCCCAAGGCTCCGGGTTTTCCAAGCAAGGACTCTCACCCCTGATAACTACCCCTGTAAGAAGTGGAGGGCTTCCTCTCTCATTTGGGGGCAGGGAGTACGAATCAGACACAAAGGAAACTGGAGTACACGGGTGATCCAATTCCCCTTCCCCCAAGTAGCCTTGCTTTTTAGCATCATGGGTTAGAAGTTTATAGGAATTCTGCATCTATGGTTTCCTATAGTCGCTTTTACAGATCTTGTTAATTTATTACCCGTGGTTACACTTTTAATGGAAATCATGAAGAAATGGCAAAGGAAACATGAGCTAATTTTTTTCCAGTGACACATTTCACTGCTATTTAAATAGCCGTTTTGCCAAACCAAACACAGCGCTTACAGCCAGCGGTGACACATGAAGGAGATCACTGTGGCCGATCCTGCCTGCGGCATCCAGAACAGGCGAGACTTTCTCTCAGCTTCCCCAAGGGCCGGAGGCCAAGGAGGGTGGATTGGGGGGGAGCTGGAGCCTGGGGCACAGCTGGAGCCTCAGAGCCCCGGTGACTGCAGCTCCCACCCTCTCCCAGGCAAGGCTACTTCGCTCCTCCTGCCTGGAGCCTCCTCCCCCCCCACCCTGGCTGGGGGACCCCGGAGTGACCGTTTCCCCCCCAGCAGCCTGGGAGGCCCCCCAGAGCGGGCCGCAACCAGGCCATGGGCACGGACCGCCCGGCTCTCCCTGCCCGATGACATGCTCAAGCCTCTAGCTGGGAACACTACTGGGCTGTGTAAAACCAGAGATCGACTTTGGGGGAAGCCTGGCCAGCTTCATTCCAGCTCTGTGGTGGCGGTGGCCGTTACGTGACCACACTCGCACAGGGCGCCTTTGTTGGACAAACCCCGAGACTCTGACTTCTCCTCAGAAACATTAGCCCTCTGACGTTCTCTTGCTCTCTGGCTCTGGGGCTGTGATGTCACCAAGCATTTATTAACTCCTCAAGAAGCCAATTGAGAGCTGTGGCACTTGGCAAGCAAGAAGCCAGGGCCTGGATGTTGGTGAAGGGGGAACAGGCCCACAGAGACGCCGGCAAGAGCCGCTGCAAGGAGGCAGTGGAGGGGGAAAGCTCGGTCAGACCCCCGCCCCGATTCAACAACGCAGGGGAATTGAGAGGAGCGAGGCTCTTCAGGGCCAGCCTCCCACGTCGGGACACCCAGGACCCGTTGTCAATCCCAGGGGCCCTGTAAGAGCTCCCTGGCACTGACGTTCCCACGGTGAGCTCCTCTGACCAACACCAGGGTGGGTGATTCCAGAAGGGGGCACGAAATAGGGAGAGAACATCCTGGAGGGAGGAGACCTAACCAGCAGAAGTTGGGGATTAGGCCCCACCAGGCCCCCCGCTGGATCTTCGGTGAGCCTGGCTAGGCTTCCATTCCCCTCAGCGGGCTGCTCTCCGGCCCCCAGAACCCCCCGCGAGTGTCAAGGTGGGCAGAGCAGAGGGGCTCTGACAGAATTCGGGCAGCAGGCCTGCTGGCATACTGGGAGAAACCACTCTCCCTCCTCCACTTTCCAGAGAGAAAACCCACTTTAGTGAGGCTCCGGAGAGAAGTTAACTGTCGTCTTCCCTTTGCCAAAAAGTATATTAAATTCACTGACCGCATTTTTCCAAACCCAAGTGCGGAGGACATTAGATGCAATGCACACTGGCTGGGCTCTGGTGCACTGGGCACCCCACACATTTCATTTTGCGTTATTAATATTTAAACCAAAGCAGCTGTTCTCTGCATACAGAGCCCAGAGCCTGCCCGAGGCTCCCATGGAGACTTCTCCCTGGGGCCAGATGCACCAGCTAAGAAGCCCTTCGTTGACCCTCAGGACTTGGGCTGCCTGGGGCAAATTTCCCCCCAGTGGCCATTCATTGCTCTGTGATGACTTTTCTGGGACATTTCTGGACAAGAAGGCTTGGTGGTTTGTTGCCAAGAACAGATTCTATTGATAGGGCTTCTCGGAGATTCAGCGGGGCCCACCCAGAGTAGATTTTTTTGAGAGGGGTAGAAGGATCCCTTTGAAACACCAGCCTCCTCTTCTGAGCCCTCTCTGTCAGGGTTAGGTACCCGGGGCTTTCGGGTGCTCCCCCAATTTTTTCTCCTTCAACTCTACAACTCTCAAGATGATGCTTCTGCACCTTGGAGCCTGGGGCCCTCCTCCTGGACATTTGCACATGAAAACCTCCTCCCTAAGCCTGGGTGGGGAGACTCTTGCCTGAGTCTGTGGGCCTGCTTGGCCGACACTACCCTCCAACTGGATACACAGAGCCCCTTCCCAGCCTGCCTTCACGCCTTCACCCATGCGACCCTGTGCTCCAGCCTCCTGGGGCTGCAGTTTCCCCTACACACTAAATACTGTCTTTCCATAGACCACCTGCTTGCTACTCCTGCTTGCCTTTGACGGCCCAGACCAAAAGTCAGTTCCTCTCTGCCCCTTACCCCAGGATGAACTAATTCCTTACTCTTCTCTCCTCCCGAAAGATTTTATGTCCCCCTGTATTTTGGCATATATCTCATTATGTTGTAAACTTTTCCTTCTGTACTAAGGAAAATGAATATTTGTTGAGCACTTTCTACATGCATGATGCTTTAAGTGGAATTATATACCATATGATTTTCACAATAACTCTGTGAGATGGGTTCTCTAATTATCCCCATTTTACAGATGGCGTAACTGAGGCTTGGAGATGGTCAGTAGCCTGCCCAACGTGACATAGCTAGGAAGTATCTGTTTCCCCCCAGAGACTACAAGCTCCTCAATAAGGGGACCTTGTCTTAGGCATTCAGGTCCTACCTAACACACTGCCCTGTTACAGGTGCTCAATCTATGCTTGTTGAAATGCAATAAAATTAAATAAAGCCAGCAGTGGGGCGCCTGCCTGGCTCAGTCAGTAGAGCACGTGACTCTTAATCTTGGAGTCGTGGGTCTAAGCACCACGTTGGGTTGCACACATTACTTAAAAATATTTTTTTTTAATTTTTAAAAATTAAGTAAAGCCAGCAGAAGGATTTTCCCAGGTCAGGCTCTGCTGAGATAGCCTAGCATCCCTATTTTCTTTAGGGAACTGCCCAGCTCTAGCTCCTAGGGAAAGAGGAGTAACAACCTGGCAGTAAATGAGACCCGGATTCAAATTCCAGTTCCTCCTGAACTTGAACTAGCTGTGTCTCTGTTTGCCCATTTGCAAATTGGTGAAAATAATATTGCCGACCTAATTTAATCCTTACAACAACCAGTTCAATCCTGCCTGAGCTAGACTGGAGAGGGGAGGAGGTTGTCAGGAATATAGGAAGTGATCTGTGCAGACTTCTAGCTCGGCTCTTGCCACGTTACAGACACACACACTGACCTCTCCTTCACACACGGAAGTGCTCGAACAGCAGAGAGGAGGACAAGGGGGTGTATTTATATAGAGCTCCGTAAGGCACTGCCAAATGCATCTCTTCACCTAACCCTCACAACGGTTGTAAGCCAAGCATCACTATTATGATCCTATATGCAGACATCTAGTGCTGCCTAAGTGAGTGACCTCAAACAATAGCCTTACTTTTGTTCACAAATTTGCAAGATGAGCAGGGCTCGGTGAGTCTGGCCTTCAGTACTGGCTGTCAGAGGAGACCTCAGCTGGGACACTCAGTCAGAACAGATAGGTGGGCTTTCCATGTGGCCTGAGCGTCCTCACAGCATGGGGGCTGAGTTCCAGCATGAGAGAGACAGAGACAGACACACACACACACACACACAGAGGGAGAGAGAGAGAGAGAGAGAGAGAGCGTGCACCAGCCAGTGGAAGACACACGCCTTTTATGACCCAGCCTAGGAAGTCACACAACGTCATTCCTGACACATTCCATTTGTTGAGACGGTCACAGAGACCTGCCTCAGTTCAAGAGGGAGGGACAGAGACTCTGCCTCTTAATGGAAACTGGTCAGGCTTTGGAAGGGCATCTGGCACTGGAAACACTGCCATGGCCTTTTTTGGAAAATGCCCAGAGCCCCAGTTTACAGAGGGAACACTGAGATGAGAAGGCCACATGGCCCGTGCAAGAGCACAGAACCCTTGAGTAGCAGAATCAGAACCCAGAACACAGACCTTTGGTCCCCAGACACTGGGCTTTCCCCACTCTAACAGTGTGCCTTCCAACCCCTTCTGGTGGGGCTTCAGAAAGCCCTAGCCCATTCCCACATGACAAGGCCTTTCAGAGCCAGCCTGCCCCCTCACACACACACACACACACACACACACACACAGCCACAGCCTGTAGTCTGCTTCTTCCCATAGTCTGCTTATCCCACGGGACCTGGTGAGGGGAAAATCTCAGTTGGCCAGACCCCACCTTGCTGCTTCACTGCCAGGCCATGCTGAGCTGGGCAACCCAGGCCCGCTAGGGACCAGAGCTGGGGAGTCCTGATGCTCAGGGGCGACAATGGGAGGAATGACAAGGGGCATGCTGGGATGTGTGATTCCAGACGATGGCAGAAACTAAGAAGACTGTGGGTAATTTGGGGAATTTTTGGAAAATGTTAAGTGTGATGTCAACCTCAGCAAAAGAAAGAGGAGAGCCGGGGGTGATGGGTGGAGAGGGGTGGTGGTTGGCCAGGAAAGGCAAGGGCAGTCAAGTTGTAATGGGAGAAACAGTTTATTAGTCTAGAAAAGTTTAACTTGAAGCTCCCAGCCTACCTCCACGCCTCTGCCCAGCATGGGCAAATAGCACAGATGCAATTATAACTCGTGCTGGTTGAATCCAGAGGAAGAGGTGGGAATGCATGGATTTCTTCACAGATTATTAAACAACTGAGCATAAAGCCAGCTCTTGGCCCAGCCCAAGGCGGGAGGCATCATGAATCAGCAGCAGCCCTGAGGAATACCTGCCTGGGTTGGGAGCAGGTGGGAGGAGCCTGCAGAGGTCAGGGTTGGGGCAGTCCACCCCTCATGAGTCTCTGGGGAATTGGGCTGATGCCTCTGGGAGCTCTTTGATGGATTTGTTAAGGCTCCATTCCCCAGAACTGGGTGCTCCCCCACCACCCTTCCCAGTGGTGACCACAGGCCTTTAAGTTCGCGTTGAGTCCTGGCCTTCGTGCACTGAGCCAGGAAGCATCCAAAACACACTAGGGCAGCATTGTCGTGAGGGCAGTGCGCCCTCTCCACCGCCAGACACAGCCAGCCTCATCCAGTGCTACAAGCTGTGTGACCTTGGGCAAGTCACTCAACCTTAGAAGACTCGATGAAAGGGGAGCAACAGTATCTACCCCGAAGAGCTGTTGGGAGCCTCAAATCAGATTGCATGGCTTCCTCCTACCCCAGGGCCTGACCCATAGGATTCGATATGTGGGTACTCTCATCACTAGCCCTTTTCCTCTTCCATTCCTTTCCAAAGAAAAAACCCGAAGCCATGATTCCTCCTAAACCTCTGCTCACTCAGACAAGTAGAGCTGAAGAGAGGCAAAGCTGATCAAGTGTTGGGTGGGGTGGGGTGGGGTGGGGGAGGGGGTGGACGGAGATTCAGAAATTTGAACTGGCACTTTCTGTCTTTAGGAGTCCCTGGTGGAGGAACCTTTGCAGAACACTGGGAGCTAGAGCTGAGGTGCCAGCCCCCACTATGGGAAGAGCGCCCCCTGTCATCTCGTGCAGCTGGTGGTTGAGGTCCAGACAGTCCCAAAGCCTGTTCCTCAAACCCTGCACTCCATCAGAACCCAGCAAGCGGCCATCGAGAACAAACAGAGCACAGGCGCCAGGAGAGGGGCTGCCTCATCCCTGTCATGGAGCCATGACATGGCGGCATCTTCCTCAGCTTTGCCATGCCTCTTTTTTCACCCAGAAAATAGAGTCCGATTGATAGCGTCCTATTGGCCTCCTCCATTTTCTCCTCTTACTCCTCATAGCTCCTCCCACCCCTTCCCCTCAGGCCTCAGCCAGACAAACCACGCTTAGCAAAAGGGAGGAGTCCTTTCTGTGGCTCCACCTTCTAAACCCCCCAAATTCCACATTTCTGAGCTAGCACTGGGGTTGGGTAGAGGGACCACAGCCCTTGGCTTTCCTGGAGGACTCTGATGCCATTCGTGCCCTTGTCCCTCATGAGTTTCTGCCCCTCGGGGATTCTTGGAAGGTCTTAGACCACCTCTCAAAGTTCCAGGTTAAAAATACTTTCTCTAGAACCTTAGGAATGAGGCTGAAAAATAAACAGCCTCCAACCTTGTCTTGTGGCTTTTTTCTGAGACCACTAACAGCCGGGAACAATCCTCCTCTTCCCTTTCTCCTTTTCTGGCAGCTCCAGCATCCTCCAATTCAGTCCTGCCTAGTCTGGATTAGGGATGGGAGGAGGTTATGGTCCATGGAAGAGTCATACCTTGAACTTTATGGGGTTTGCAATGGCCAGGAGCAGAGCTGGATCTCTCCTTTTCTTGCAAACAGCCAGAGAAATGAAATGCAAGCTCCAGAGAGCACCCCGTTCTGCCAAGGGGCAAATGAAAAGAGAGGGGGATGGGAACACAAACGGGTTTATGAAGATAAATTGAAGTTTTTGTTCGGGCACAGGGGGCAGCCTTTGGGTGAGGAGAAGTAAAGGAGTTGTGGAGAGGTTGGTCATGTCATAACCAACAAGTGACAAAGGATAGGAAGTTTCCATGGGTTGATGGAAGGTTACCCACCGTGAAAGTAGTTTCCAGGCAGGTATCAGGAAGGAAATGGGTTGAATTTGAGAAGAACCCATGGCCACCTTTCAGGGTTCACTGCTCATGATCCCCAGAGGACTCCGCCCATGATATTCCCTCAGGAATATCTCCCCTAACCTCAGAACTTCCAGAGCCTCAGGGCAATAGGATCTTAACATTCTCTGGGCTCTTCCAGCCCCAACATTTATCTTAGGGTTATTTTCACTCCTAAGAACAAAGAAGCTTTCTATTCAGCAAGTGGCGAGAACCCACACCTCTGACAAGCCATAGATCACCCTCAGGGAGACCGGGCAGGACTGGTGGCCAGCACGTGGGGCTGCTTCTCCCTCCTACCCAGACCCTCAGAGGGGGCGTCTGGCTTGTGGCTTGCTGTAGGGTTCTGGGCAGAAGGCAGAAACCGTTCAGGACAAACTGGTTCTGTGAGCCAGAGGCCAAGCCAGGTGGGAAGAGGGGGAAGGGGAGGGCATGACTGACTCTCAGGAAGGAGCTCTGAGCAATCCCTGCTTGGGCCCAAACGCTCTGGGCTCAGTCTCCTCACACGAGAGATACGATGGCCATCCAAATCACCTGGGGAGCTCTAAGAAAAGAAAAGTAATACATGCCCATGGTATATAAAGGCTAATAGCACAGAAAATGTATATATTAGATTCAACACCCCCAGTGGCTGCCTTTGTGACTGAATTTTTTTTTAATGTTTGAAGGGGAGTTTTTATTTTTGTAGCTGAATTTCTTGTTTCCTTCAATAAATATATTTGAATACACTAGCACATAGAGGTATAGACACATACACACTTACACACACATATATATACACATATGCTTATCAATTATCCATTTTCACACATTAGGTAAGAAATTAAACAGTGTTCTACAACATCCCTTTCACATTTAACCATACAACTTACTAGTCACTCCACGTTTGTACTATAGAACTACCTCCTTTTTGTTGACTTGTTAGTATTCCATTGCCTGGCTCTTGATGGATACCTAGGTAATTTCCCATCTTTTCCTGTTACTAATAACACTGCAGTAAGTATCCATGTAACATATCTCTTTGTGCACATTTCTGAGTACGAGTAGGGTAGTTCTAGAAGCAGGACTGCCGGACAGATCAAAGGGCATGCGTATTATTTTATTTCAATGGATATTGCTAAATTGCTCTTTATAAAAGCTGTAGTTATTTACACAGACACTGACAAGGTACAAGAGTGCCTCACATCTTAAGTCAACACAGTATGTTATACAACTTTTGATTTACATTAATGTGATAGATGGGAGAAATAACATTTCATCCTGGTTATAACATGCATTTCGCTCAATACAAATAAGGTCGACAAACTTTTAATGTGTTTAAAAGCCATCTGCACTTAAGGGAGCTTTAAAATATACACATCCCCTGTATCCCACGCTCAACAATCTGATTCAGTGGACCCCAAAACTGTATTTTTTGAAGTGATTGGGATAAATGATGATTTCTTAAAGAAAACATTAAAAAAAAACTATCCATGAAAGAGAAGATTGATACATTTACTTTAAAATTCCCTTCATTAAAAGAGAATGAAACAGTCAAGCAACAGACTGGGAGAAGATATTTGCAATATACATATTCTACAAGGAACACAAACCAGAATATATAAACAACTCCTACAAATCAACAAGCAAAATTAGAAATCAACAGCTTAGTTTTTTTAGGTGGTAAAAGACATAGACATTTCATAAATGAAGATAAATGAACGATCAAGAGACACATGAAAAGATGTTTACTCATAACTCATCAGGGAAAGGTAAATTAAAACCACAATGAGATACCATCACCAGTTGTACACGGGTAAATATTTAATGACCAACTTTCCAGGGATGAAAGCATCTCTTTGGTGTAAATATTCCCACCAGGACTGATTGTACGCTGCCCAGGTGACATGGCTGATTGTGTAATTAGGGAGAGCTGGATTCAGCTGACTCTCACAAGCCACACAGGCTGGCTCCAACCCATCACTGAGACCACAGCACACCTGCCGTGAAGGCTAAACTGAAAAAGACTGACCATACCAAGTGCTGGAGGAATGTAGAATAGGTAGAACTGTAGCAGCCGGCTAGTGGGAGCATAAATTGGTACAATCACACTGCAAAACTGACAATATCTCCCCCGGCTAAACCATGCTCTGATCCTGTGAGTACGTCCACCCCACAAAAACACACACCCCACAGAAATGAGTGCATATGTGGTGGCTAAGTATAGGTGTCAACTTGATTATGCCACGGGGTGCCCAGACATTTGGTCAAGTATTTTTCCAGGTGTGTCCCTGAGGATGTTTCTGGATAATATTAACTTTTGAATCAGTAGGCTGAGTAAAACAGACTGCCCTCCCTAATGTGGGTGGGCCTCATCCAATCAAAGACCTGAATAGAATAAAAAGGCTGAATAAGAGGGAACTCTTCCTTCCTGATTGCCTTGAACTGGGCCTCCGAACTGAATCTGAAACATCAGTTCTTTCTGGGTCTTGAGCCTGCGAGCAATCAGACTAAAGCTTACACCACCAGGTTCCGAGGCCTTTGGACTCTGAGCTCACCATTGGTTCACTTCTCCTGGGTCTCCAGCTTGCAAAACACAGCTCCTAGGACTTGTCAACTGTAATCATGTGAGACAATTCCTTATAATAAATCTCTCCTCTCTCTCTCTACACACATACACATACACTACTAGTTCTATTTCTCCAGGGAACTCTAAATAATACAGCATATGTCCACCAAAGAAGTGTATATGAATGTTCATAGCAGTTTTATCTGTAATAGTCAAAAACTGGAAACAATCCAAATGTCCATCAGTAGTAGCATGGATAAGTACATGGTGCTAGATTTATGCCATGGAGTACTATATCACAATTAAAAAGAATACACTACAGAGATACACAATCACAGACAAATGTTGACATAGGAGCAAGATACCAAAAATACTATATATATTGTTTATGTATGTATATTTTAAGAACAGGCAAAATTAATGTATTATGAGATAAATAAAAATAGCAATTGCCTTGGTGGAGGTTGATACTGATTTGGAACAGGCATTTGGGAGTGTTCTGAATATTCAAGATGCTCTATATCTCAATATGGATGGTAGTTACAAGGGCATGAAAATTTACCCAGCTGTACACTTAAGCTTTGTACCCGTTGCTCTTTATATGATATGCCCAATATAATTTTTTAAATAAATAGTGTTTTTTAAAGCTACCAGGTATTTTTGATGATCAGCCTAGTATAGGAAATAATAGACTTAGAACCTGAAGTTTCTCTTAAAGCCAGTGCTCTGTGAATCTGAGAAGAAACAGGTAGAATGGCACCAGGGAAAAGGCAAGAAGAAGGAAGTTGGGGTGCCTGGCTGGCTTGGTTGGTAGAGTACACATCTCTTGATCTCAGAGTCACAAGTTCAAGCCCCACAGTGGTTATAGAGCTTACTTGAAAAAGAAAAGATAAGGAAGCAGAGTGTAGAGGCAAGGATGGAAAATGGAAAGAAAGGGAGCTATATTTATAAGATAGTGGCAGCAGCGTGGGGATGTGAGAGCAGAGGCGTCAACTAGCTCCTTGGCAGCAAGAAGAAAGAGGCAGAAGTGCAGACAGAAATGTCGTTGGTTGGGAGCAACCTGAATGTGTATATGGGCCAGGGGAGAAGGCAATTTGGGGAATATAAAAAAGACAAAGGCTGGAGGATGAAGCAATACATTAAAAGTGAAGGGCTCGAAGCCAGGGGTGAGCCAGGTGTCATGACATGAGCCTAAGATTGGTATTACTTGAGAAGCAGGGACTCTTGAGGAAAAAGAAGGCAAATTCATGAATACAAAATTAGACAGAAAAATGTATGTTTAGGGCGCCTGGGTGGCTCAGTGGGTTAAGACTCTGCCTTCGGCTCAGGTCATGATCTCAGGGTCCTGCGATCAAGTCTGGCATTGGGCTCTCTGCTCAGCAGGGAGCCTGCTTCCCCCTCTCTCTCTGCCTGCCTCTCTGCCTACTTGTGACCTCTCTCTGTCAAATAAATTTAAAAAATCTTTTTAAAAAATGTACGTTTACATAAGTGTTAGAATGAGAAAGTCATTCACAAGAAAATTTTTTAAAATGTTTGTGCTGATAAATACCACAGTCACAAATCCCAGGAAAATAACATATGCTCATTAATTAACTGCTTAATACAGCCCTAAAAATACTTTCAGGAAAAGAGTATTTCTTTTTTGTGTACTTTTTTATTGATTCCTTTTGTATCAAAAGTTTTGCAGTATTGTCTTCTGTAGAAAGTACAGAAAAGTAATTCAGTCATTCCTCCAGCATAGCTAATAAAAATTTGTTTTTTATTATGGATGGTTTAGGGAAAATGTTTCAGCTTCACAACTTGATATTGGTAACATCACATAAATTTTTAGGATTATTGTGATATTTGGGAAAACCACTATCAAAATCCTTCCATATATGAACTATTTCAGGACATGTCAAGTTTTCTTGTATAGTGACTCATCTTAAAAGTCCTTTAAATTGATAATGTTAATGAGCCAGTTTGTTCATGTTCTTAAGATAGAAGTTGATCATGAGTGTTATATTAACTCACTGATGTCAGTATTAAACAAGAAATTTGAATATTGTTTCTATGATTCAGTGATAAGAATCACAAACATATGACTTTACAGACAAGCATTCTAGCTATTTGTAGCATTGCTGCAAATGTGTGCTCTATAAACACAGGAATTCTGATTAAATCATATTTCTCATAAAAAGGAAAAGAAAAATGCACAGTACATTTACAATTGAGCATATTCCTGGCAGGAGAGAATTTTCACTGTGACTTGGCATTGATAATGAGAACCAAATTCTCACAGCTTTACCTTTCTGATGAAAGAAAACAAAACAAAACAAAACAAAAACTTCCTAGCCTAGCTTATGGATCTGTAGCAAGTTGCCTGGTAGCGCCCCAAAAGATACATCCCCGTGCTAACCCCTGAACCTGTAAATTTGACCCTATTTGAAGAAAGGTCTTTGCAAGTGTGATTAAAGATCTTGAGATCATCATGGATTATCCTGGCACATCCTAAATCCAATGTCAAGTGTCCTTAGTGACAAAAGAGGAGAAGACACAGACAGACACAGAGGGGGAAGGCAACGTGAAGACAGAGGCAGAGGGCGGAGTGATACAGCCACATGCCACAGAACATCAGGAGCTGAAAAAGACAAAGAAGGCAAAGAAGGATTCTTCCCTAAAGGCTTTGGAGGAAGTGTTAGACATCTGGCCCCCAGAGCTATGAGAGAACACATTTCTTTTGTTTTCAACCATCCAGCTTGTGGTCATTTGTTGTTACAGCAGCCCTAGAAAACTAATACAGGTTCCATACATTGCAAATGTTTTTTCTCCTCTACTGCGCAAGCATTCCTTGTAGGGTTGCCCTAAGTCACAGTCTCCAGCTGTGTACCCAAGGTGCTGGGTAAGGTAGCAGGGTGAACTGCAGAGAAGCCTCTGGGAGCCCTCCCCACTGCAGATGGCTGGCAATACTTTTAACTACACATGAGTGACTGGAAGCCTCATAAATACATCTCACGAAATCCAGACTAAACATACCCTGAACTCAGCTTCCCCTTAACTGCGTCTCAACAAGCCCTCTTACCTCCTCTAAGGCCGCTCAACACAAGCAGAAATATGAAGGCAAGGAAATCGGAGTAGAAGGAGGAAGACATCTTAGCAGTCATGGTTAAAATACTTGACACTTGTCACTTTACCAAAACACGTCAGGCCGTGGAGGCACGAGTAAGTTTCCCACCCCTGGGTCCTTGGAAGGAGTTGTACAAGCAGGGGGCTCTGAGCTCAAGAATCTGAGCTTCCTGGTAATTGCCTCTTTCCATGGGGTCTAAAAATGCACAGCCAACCAGAATGCTTTCTAGTGGACTCAGTTTCTAGAAGGAAAGCAATTGTGACATAGTTGGAGAGTTTTCGGAAGGCAAGCGCACAGAAAGTGTTGAGACAAGAAAGGAAAACAATCCTGAAGAGAGAACAAAGGGCCCCTTTAATTACACCAAGAACAGGAAGGAAGGTGTGGACCTACTCTTGAGGATATACTTAGGGGAGAGGAGAGATGTCGATGGCCATGGAAGAAACAGGAGTACGGCAAATCCAAATTTACTTTATATTCTAGGCAAGATTTTCAAATAAGAAAGAAGAAATATTTGTAAGTTGGAAGAAGCTGAAGTTACATGAAGAGGTTCTCAAAGTCTGAGTCTTCTCTAAACATGTCTGTCAGTCACCTGTAATATCCAGAGACTCACAAGAACCTGTGGATGAAATTGGCCCGTAACTTCCATGCAGAACCACGGTTGGGAGAGATGCTGGATTTCTGTAGCTGAAGAGACATAATAGGACTTTTTCAAACAAAAGAGGTCAATACTGGTAGACTATCCATCTCAGGCAAGATTCTGGCACAGATTTTGAACACACTTGTGTGTGTGTGTTTGTAAATTTCCAAGAGAAGTTTCCACAATATCATCAGGTTCCCAGAGAAGTTGGTGACCCCTAAAATGGTTAAAAACTACTGACAAAATATTTTCTTTGGGGAAAAAAAGTTGTTTAGCCCCTGGACTCTTCCAGTCCCCTCCTTCCACAGGTGGTGAAACTGAGGAACAGAGAAAAGACTGGCTTGAGGTTTGTTCCTTCCTCAAATTCACACTGCCCTGCCCCCACTCTTTACACAGCTTTTTCCACAATGCTTCTATCTCTATCTGAAGGTATCAAGAGATGCCCAGAGCCTGGCTGCAGTTGCAGGGTATGATTCATGAGCAATCTGTCCCTTCGTGAGAAGAGACCAACAGTTTAACAGCATAACATTCAAACCAAAAGGAATCCCTTTAGTTTTGGAAATTCCCAGACACTCCTTGGGAAATGAGGAATAGGGCTTGAGTGTAATGGGAAAATCATGGGAGACAGACTGGAGATGGAATGTCTTTTAAAGAGCATTTGGGGTTCTTGGAAAGGAAGGCCGAGATCTCTGGGAATGGGTTCACTAAGGTTCCTCTGTCCTGTCAAGTTGATTCCACTCTTTTTCATAGACCCTCCACCCCTGCTATATTAGGAGAAGGAAGTGGACATGGTTCTGCTAAGTTAGGAGACAGAAGTGGATATGGTTTATCTATAGTTCTTCAAGCTCTTGGTGAAATTGCTTATCATAGGCAAGAAAAAATGGTATGGATTGTTTGAAGATGTAAACATATTTCAGGGTTCATCCTTATCTCCTTCTGTTCAAACTGTTCAAAATATTTTTTTATTTTTTAGGACTTATTTATGTATTTATTTAAGTAATCTCTACTCCCAACATGGGGTTCAAACTCACGACCCCAAGATCAAGAGTCACATGCTCCACAGGGGCCCCCGGGTGGCTGAGTCCATTGCACGTCCAACTCTTGGTTTTGGCTCAGGTCGTGATCTTGGGGCCATGAGATCCAGCCCTGTGTCAGGCTCCACCATCAGGGAGGAGTCTGCTCTAGATTCTTTCCCTCTTCCTCTGCCCCTGCCCCACTGCCTCATTCGTGTGTGCACTCTCTGTCTCTCAAATAAATAGTCTTTAAAAAAAAAAAAAAGAGTCACATGCTCTACTGACTGAGTCAGCCAGGTGCCCTGTTCAAACTTTTTATTAGTGATGTGCAAGAGAACATTGTTGGCATGCTTACAAAATTTGCAAGCAATATCAAGCCAGAATCATTGGCCTTTCAATCAACAAACTTTTATCAAAAGCTTCTAAATAAAGAAACCAAGGCGATGAAAGACATTTTTTCCTGCTAAAGTCAAGGGGCCAGAATCAAAGTAGACAAGTACACAGTTACAATGCCCTGTGTCTTTGCTGCCATGGAGAGGGAGGCCTGGTAGGGGGCGGGTTGAGGGGGGTGGGGAGTACAGTTATAGGAGCCCAGAGAATGCACCCCAAGCCAGATTGGGATTGCCATGGGAGATGATGGCTAAGGAGTCTTGAGAACAAGGTAGCAGTTAGCTAACAAACCTGGGAGGGGGATGAACCACTGGGACGAAGACACATACAGAGGCCCAAGTACAGGTGAGCACAGGTCTGCTCAGGAAGCTGCATAGGGTTCTGGAGAGCAGGACCACCAAGAATGAAGGGAAACGTCTGGCAACAAGGCCTCACAGTTAGGGGACGGATCCTGCAGAAACTGGTTAATGTTACTTAAAAATGTGGATTTCTTTGTAGAATGAGGAATCATTTAAAACTTTGAAACAGGGTCTCATGGAACTCCCATGTAGCAGGGGACACAGACAAGGAGTTCTTTCGGGGCAGGATGGTGAGTGGTGCACTAGGATCAGCCACATGGGTCCACAGGGTCCAGGCTCATCCTTGCACCCACACGAGCGCCAAGGCCCTGAGCAATCTCTGGCCTTTAGGACCTTCAACCAGCTCCTGCCCCCGCCAGAATGCTCTCCTATCCCTCCCCTATCCCTATAGCCTAAGTAAATCCTTTAAGTCTCAGCCCAAATATTACTTCCTTAGAAAAACCTGCCTTGAGTGTCCATTGTTTCTCATAGCACTTTGCTTTGATAGCACTGATGACAACTCATAATCTTTAAAAATATATATTTATTTACACTATTATATAAGGCCACCTCTTCCATTAGACTGTGAGCCCCTGCAGGCAGGACTGAATATGTTCTACTCATGATTATATTCCTTGTGACTTTATCCAAAAAACTTGTATCATGCTTATTAAAAAGAAAGGAAGAAAAAAATGGTGTTCTGATTATCTACCGTTATATAACAAACCATCCCAATATTTAGTAGTTTAAAATAGCAACCATTTTATTTTATCGCCCAATTTTTGGGGTTGATAATTTGGGAAACGATCAGCTAGATGATACATCTCTCCCTCATGGTATTCATGGAGGTCATTCAATGGCATCAGCCAGTAGATGGTCTGGTTTGGAGGGTCCAAGATGGCTTTGCCCACATTTAGGATGCCTTGATGCCTGGGAGACCAGACTCAGCTAGGACTATTGATCTGGTAGTTTCACCAGCATGTTGTTCTACGAGTGACTGGACTTTCTACATGGTGGCTCAGAGAGAGTGTTCCAAGAGACCAAAATGGGAGCTTGAGGTAATATATGATCTACCTGGAAAATTCCAGACAAGCAATTGATTCCCAATGCATGCTGTTGGCCAAACAAGTCCTAGAGCCGGCCCAGATTCAAGGAAGGCAGATTAGACTCCATTCCTCAGTAGGAGGAATGTCAAAGAATTTGCAGTATCTCTAAGCCACCACAATGGGGAGAGGGTCAGAGAAGCAATGCTTATATTTTCACAAAGATAAAGTTGTAGTGTCTGGGAAGGATGACGCTGGATGGAATTCAGGTAGAGAGGAGCTGACGGTGCTCTATAAAATTGCCTAAGTCTTCATAAAATTAGTATAAACTCATCAAACTGATGGCCTGGTCTTTCCTGTTCTTCACTCTTCCAACAAACATTGATTTTGCATCCACTCTCTTTAGTCCCTGTGCAAGGTTCTGGGAAGATGGTATGAATAAGACATCATTCCTGTTTTTAATCCATAAATCTATAAATAAGTGCAACATAATGTCATGAAGGTCGTACCTTGGAAGATGAGGGAACTCTTTAGGTACATAGAGAGAAGGGCAGGGAAAAGGGCATTCCAGGCAGGTGAGCAGCATGAAGCTATAGAGGCATGTTGGGGTTAGTGTTTAGGGTCATGTCAGCAGGACTATGATATGGAATATGGTGGCCTTGGCAAGGGTAAAAAAAAAAACAACAACACCCTTCAGACCCATTATGACATCTGCCGATGGTTAGGCGGTGGGTGGGTGGGGGGCGGGAATGTGGATTCTTTATCTGTGCTTGGCTGGTACCCTTTCACAGAAGTGGCCCAGAAAGACTCTGGAATGCTGCCATCCTATCACCTTAAGGGGGCAGAGAATGGAATCAATGTATTGCCATTCTCAGGTGTTTATTCAGAGTGACTCAAATGGGAGAAAACGGACCAGCTGGATACCAGGTACAAGAGCAGGTAGGAGGTGTTTCTGGCGCAGGTGCCCACAGAACCCAGAGACTGACTCTGCGCCTCACCTCCTGAGCCCAAGTCCCACAGTCCTGTCCCAACTGCCTGGCAGTGTGACAAGACAGACAAATATCAGGGCCCACTGTCCCCACCTGCTTTCCTGACTCCACAGGAGCCAAGAGAGATAAACACCAACATTGGGTCTTACCCAGCTTCCCATGGAGTTCGTATGTTACGTCTCAATGCCAAACACTCCTGGGAGGGAGGGGGGACGGCCTTATCTCATTCAGCCCAAAATTTCATAGCAGGACCAAGGGTTTGGTCCCGACAAGCATACAAATCCAGGTGTGGCACGACCCTCAGACAGAGGGCCCCACCACCAAGCTTCCAAGAGCTCCGCAAAATGGCTGACCCACCGCTAATCCCAATACCAACAGCGAACCCATAGTAACCCAAATCCTACCCATAGTAACCCAAAGCCTACCTTCTTTGCTAACGCCACAACTGAATTCCAGCCCAATACTCCTCTAACCCCATGCTGACACTAACTAAAATAACTAAAATAACTCAAACATTAACTCTACCTCCAATCAATCCTGTACTGCCCTCAGCCCTAACTTTTACTCCAATTCCAACCTCAGCCCAGGTCAAAGGAAAGATGGAAAGGAATAGTCTCGGGGGAGAAAATCACCACTGCCCCACAATCCAGCGGCCTTGTCCGACAGCTGTCTACAATCTGTAACTTGAAATGTGCCTTGAACAATTGTCCTTTGGGTTTAAAATCTATAGGAGACTATTGCCGTCATTAAAGGATTTAATACACAGAAATCTATTTGGAAAGAATCAAACCTTGGAAGTCCGTAGCTGAGAAATAGAGGCATTTTAGTCCCTTCCTCTGCAAATAGCGGACTGGGATAAAAGTTCTTCTCCCCTAAACCCGGGGCTGCCAGGAGTCATCAGGAAATGGGATTATCTTCAATTTATAAATGTTGAATAATTGCCAGCTTCTAAGGAGAGAGAAGATAAATAGAAGAGACCGAAGGAGAAGCTAGATTTTTAAAGAAACATCAACATGTTTCATTCTGACTTAATGTCCAGCCTCCTCCCCACACTGGAAGCCTGGTTAGGGGTGCCCAGCCTCAGGCCCAGAGGCTCTGGGCCGAATGTGAGGCAGGAAAAGGGGGGTTTCAGAGCATGAGGCCCGAAGTAAGCCCCAGAGCTGTGCTCTGTTGGAGAAGGCAGAGGTCAGTCTGGAAATGTGACTCCAAAGTGGGCTGTCAATCAGGGAAACCAGACAAACAACCGAAGCTGGGACACAAAGCCCAAGGGCGGGATGGCTGGAGCAGCGAAGGCCAGAAGGAGAAGCTGCAGGTTGGGGCAGGCCAACTGGGGGCAGGGGGAGCAGTCTGAAGAAATTCCAGGACCCCGACGCCCACACCCCAAACAGCTCGGACACCCTCACGGCACACGTGGGCATGGAAAAGCCAGATTCCTCTTTTAATAACACTTCTTTTGATCCAAAAAAAAATTGGAGAATATTTAACAAGTATGAAAATTTGTAGAAGCGAATTAAAATGAACCAAGACTTCTTGACTTGAGTTACAGTCATTTAAAGGGGCAGGATGTTACTGATGCTTCATTACTTCAAGAATTTGTCATCTTACCATCTAGAAGAAAACAAGTCCTACTCCCTGTCTTTGTCCAAGAGGACAAAGCCTCCCGACAAGAAAGCAAGGCCCGGCTGAGGCTAACAGAACAGATTCTGTTTCCAGCGTGGAGGGGAGGTGGCTGGCTGCTCAGAGACTGAGCACTGGTCTCCTGTGTGGCCCCTTTGTCTGGATGCTGCCACCTTTTGCAAAGGCTGCCAGTGGCCCCGGCCCCATCCGTCTTTCTCAGTATATCACCGACACATGCTCGTGTGCACACACTCACATACTCCCACCACAGCATCACACTCATGCTTGCACACTTCCAACCACATTCGCTGAGACCCACAATCACACTGATGTACCCACTTACACACACACGTCACACCAACATACATTTACACACTCAAACACTACATGTCCACACACTCTCTCACACGCAACATCACTCACACACACACACACACACACACACACACACACATACACACGAGACAGTTACTTGCTCCTTCTTTCATATTCCCTTGTTCCCTGGAGAAAAGTCAGCAGGTAGCATTCACCACATAGAATGTAATTAATTATATAATGTCTCTCCCCCACTTCTGCCTCAGCCTGGAAACTTCCGAAGCTCTCTCCTGTAAGCCCCTCTTCCTGCACAGTGCCTGGCACGTGGTAGGTGCTCGACCGGGTTCACTGCATGAACTTCGGATGCCATGACTAAAGACTTTTGTCTGAGGAGCAAGTTGTTCTCTCCCAGACATCGCCTCTCGTTCAGGCTGAAGTTACAACTGGAGGGAAAAAATCTAAGGGAATTCCTCAGAAAAATGCCAGTTTCTACAGCAAAGTTCTCCCAGCTCTGCGCTAGCCTCTGCCTCTCCTGGGGTAGACACAGACAGACAGCACCCTGGGAGCCTTCCCTGCTCATCCCTCATGTGACCTTGTGAGAAGAGCAGAGGGGACTTTGTCAGTTCAAGTGTGTGTCCACAGGTGACATCACCACTGGTCCGACCCCCAGCTTCAAGGAGCCAGAAGAAACTGGGTTCCTCAGCCCTCAGAACGTTGACCAATGCCAGGAGACTGAGATGTACTCATCAGTTTCACGAAGGACACTGAATTAACCCGAGTGGTTGATAAACTCAGAAGAGAAGAGAGCCTGGACAGGGTGGGATGAAATGAGACAAGGTGAGCTCTGAAACATTCCCTCCAGCATTTGGCAGAGCAGACAGCAAAGGTGCCTCGGGAGAGGAGACCAAGCCCCACACAGTCACCTCAGCCTTTCTCTTGCTCAGTCAGCCCCAGGCCTCACCCAGGGCCCGGACTGCACACCAGCCTAAGAGCACCGTCTCTCTTCCCTTTCCCCTGTCACCACGGCCACACCATAAGGGGTGGTGGGACAGCCTGTTCTCTACACACACACACACACACACACACACACACACACACACACACACACAGCCTACAGAGCTAAGGCAGGTCCAGGACATGGGAGTGTGGGATCAGGGCTTGGAACTGGAAGAAGGTGGCATGAGGTAGGGCTAGGGGCCGTGGGCTCCCTGTGGTCAGAGCTGCAGTTCTGAGCTCCTGCTCGTCACAGGAGCCTCTGGTTGCAGAGGGACAGGGGACTTGGGGGCAGGGAGCGGCGAGGAGGGCATCTCTGGTCAGATTTGGCCATCATCACACATCCCCGATGCTGTGCTACATTGGGTGACTCTCCCACCCCTCCCGGGTTCCCCACTGTACAAGCACAGCCCGGGAGAGCAGTCTCCAAAAACCCACGCAGGGGCTCACGGACGGGGCAAAGCAGGACCTGCCCTCCTCCCCACACACAGGTACTGAATCTCTCTTCTTCCTTCTGCAGGGCCGGCCCAAGGCAAGACCTTTGCTCCTTGGTGCTGCTCCCCTCACCAGCTCTGCAAGCCTGCTCTCCACCTTGGGGCCCATTCGCATTTTTAAGGTTCTTACTCCCATACACATCCTGTCCTGGGATTGTCTCTTCCTTGAGGCATTAGCACCTTCCACTTGCCTTTTATCACTCCAGCCCCGCCTGCCTGGGGTCAGTCTTCAATCCACAAGTGTCTGGGGCAGAGCCAGGAAGCCTGGTCACACTCCCTTCACAAGTCCATCCCTTTCTGTCGGAGGCATGTCCTGAGGTCCCGGACCCCCTCCCACCTCCTCTCCCTTCCCTCCCCCCACCCCGCCCCGCCAAGAGGTGTTCCTATAATCAGTAGGCATCAGTAGGCTCTAATCAACCCCCTGTTTTGACTATTTTAGCAGCAATAAAAGGGCCATAAAGAGAAAGTCAGTGGGCCCTCTAGGAGCACGGATCCCCTTTGCTGTGATATAATGAAAAACACCAAGTGCTTCCTCAGAGCCTGAGTGACAGCTCTGGCCACGGAGCCATTGGAGGAAGCCTAATTATGCTATAAATTAAAGGGCTTTTTTTTTTTACCCAACATTATGACCTTTAATAAGATTGTTTTTACAACCGGCTGTCAATAAATCATGCAGGAGCACCAGTAAGAAGCATTCTCTGAGAACTTCTGCGAATTTCATTAGCTGCAGTTTATTTGGTTTGGGCGAGCTATGATGTTTTTTAAATCTCAAATTAAAGGCTCTGAACCATAAAAGCTAATTCAGAAAAGTTCCTGTTTCAGCCTCTGAAAACAAGCTTCCCTAATTGCAGAAATTAGCCGAGATGTGGCCAGGCCGGGAGGTCATTAGTTGGGAAGCAATGACAAGTGGCCGGGACCTCACCAGGCCCAGCAGCCACGAGCCCCATAGAGGCTGAAGGTACCAGTCCCTGGGGCTGGCTTGCCCTACCGTGGCCAGCCCTGGGAGGTCCTCGTCCTGAGGACTGCAGACCTCAAGAGGGACAGGCCAGCTCCCCCACTGGGGCTGGAACCGCCCTGGCCACCACAGCCAGTGTCCTCAGGCCAACAGGTTGGGAATCCACAAAGTTGTTTAACCCACTGCTCAGAACTTCTCCCCACCCAGCTTTCTTGACTTCAGTTCTTGTGCTCCTTGGAACACTAACATCTCCTGTATCCATGTCATAATCTTCCAGAAAGCTATATAAAGAACAGGATATAAAAGTGGCAAATTCAGAGGTGCCCAGGTGATTCAGTTGGTTGAACTTCCAACTCTTGGCTTCCGCTCAGGTCCTGATCTCATGGGTGGTGAGATCGAGCCCCGTGTCAGACTCCACACTCAGCGGGAGTCTGCTTGGGTGTTCTCTCCCTCTGTGCCTTCCCCTGCTCACACTCTCTCTCTCTTTCTCTCTCTCAAATAAATGAATAAATATATTTTTAAGTGGCAAATTCAGAGGCATCGTATGACAAAGAAGTACAGAGTCAGCAGAGATGTGGCCAACAAAAGCAGAGAAGATGACATGAGGTCTGCTGCCCACCTCTTAAGAAAGTAGATGAACCTCTCTATGCCACACGCCACTGGCTCACGAGTGCAGACTGATATCAGGAGGCCTGAATTTAAATTCCTGCCCTGCTCTCAATTATGGGACCTTGGGAGAGGGGAGTGTATGGTTAAGACTGTGAAGCCAGACAGACCTTATTCAAATACCGGCATCAGTACTTGCTAGCCAAGTGACCTTAGACAAATTACTTCATCTTTCTGGGTCTCAGTTTCCTCATCTGTAAAATGGGGATATTCCAAGTAGTTTTCCCAGAGGCTTGCTGTGCACGAGAGGAAGCAGAGGCAGAGCTGGTGCCTATCAGCCCTCAGTAAACACCAGCTGGCGGCAATGGTAGGAAGGGGAACAATGGTATTTCCTTCTCTTGGTCTCAGCTTCACATTCTACAAAAAGAGACTAGAACTAAAGGATTTCTGAGGCCCCTGCCATCACTGAATGGAAATGAGTCAAAAAGACATAAACTCTCCTGCTCAAACCCTTCAAAGACTTCCCATTACCCACAGAATGAAGTCGAAGCTCCTCAGAAGGAGCCTGTGTGGTTGGGTCCCTGCCTCCCTCCCAGGACCCTCTCCTGCCACTTGCAGCCCCCACTGCTCAACAGAACTTGCATGCCCAATATCCTTTGCCTCTGGACTCCGGCGCACAGTCTCCTCTCTGCTGGCATCCCCCCAGAGCCTCTTCACCTGGCTAAGTCCTTCATCCAGACACCTGAAGTCACTTCTCCCCGGAAGCTCTCTAGCCCCTCATCCCCAGTCCTCCACTCCCACAGGATCTGCTGTAACACTTCCGCCATCACAGACCTCGTCACCCCACACTGGCAGTTTTTCCAACCCCCACCCTCACCAAAGTAGGCAGCAAAGACCACGTTTGTTTACTTGTGTCCCCAAATTCCAAAACCATCCTTGGCTGAGAGTAGGCCCTTAAAAGATCGGTCACAGAAATGTTCATGAAATAGCCTTCAGAGACAGAATACTCAGGAAAAAAACGATATGCAGAATAAGTTATTTTATAAACAGATACTTGATTTATAACACAGAGTTGGGTTTCTTTATTTTAATGAAGTGATGATGCTGAAGATTGTCACAAAATAAAACTTAAATACCTCTTACTGTGGTCTTCCGACCTGGTCATCATCTTCCTTTTCTCAGAGAATGAGGAGGGGAGACGGATTAAAAATGGGACCTAATAGGGTGAGGCTGGGTCAGAAAGGATCGCCTTTGAGAACCAGGAGAAATGGAGGCTAGGTCCCAGGTGGGCTCCATTCTCCATGCCCCAACTCCTTTCCTCCACACTCCCCCACCTGCCCAACTTCCACAGCCTGGGATTCTTTTCTCCTAAGGCAGAAACATCCATGGTTCTAAAATTTCCGAATGAAAACCATCCGCGAAGTCGTGCGTGGGAAATGAAATGCCAGCACAGGGGCGTCAGTGACTGTGAAGAAATCATGGCATCGACACTCACCTGGGCTTCCTTTGGTCTGCCTCATTAATCAGCTCCCCAGGTCATCGGGGTGTCTCGCCTCAGGCTCACAGGTCTGGTTTTTGTATAATACACATTTCCCCCAGTTTTTATTTCATCTGCTTTTTTCAAGCAGCCTTTCCATTATTTCTGAACATTTGAGTTAAAAAAATGTAAATTACAGACGCCTGTGGATTGACGTAATGTGAAAAGAAGGCGGCTGTTTCCCCTCCCTCCAAACAGGGACTGTGGTTTTTAAAACTAATAAACCCCCTAAACCTCATGAAGCCCACTTCAACCTTTCTAAATGGCTATTTTCAGAAAGGAAAAGGGAAAAGAAGCAGCCAGGAAGTATGTTTGGGACAATGTCTTGGCAGGAGGGAGAATGACCCAAGTCAGTGCAAATGGAGTCTGCCCCCTCTCTCGGGTCCAAGATGGCAGCCCATGAAGAGCCTGGTGGGGGGCCCCCGCTAGGGATGAGCCTGAGAAGTCCCGACAGAGAGGAGACACTGAACAGACAGATGCAGGAGACAGGAATTTCATGGTCCAGAGAGGCTCTAGAGAAGGTGGGACCAGAAGGATCAAGAGGGACATAGGAGGGATCAGTTTTCAGACCCAAGGTGGGATGGTGAGTGGGACGGCACTGGTAGGAGCAGAGGATGAGGAAGCTAGCCGGGAAGTGGTCAACAGTGTCTGTCTTCTCTAAAAACAGGAATCGAATATGGAGACCACGGAGTTGGGGATTACTGCTGGAGCAGAGATCTGTAATAGCTCTAGGGAGACAACAAAAGCCACATGTAAAGACTGATCCAACCTCTAATGGGTGCAAGACTCTCCTGTTTTTGACACCCACAGAAGAGGGTCCCACTCTGCAACCACTAGAGATAGAGTCAAGGGTCACTTTCCTTAACCCAGAGGACACCGGCTGTCTACTCAGGTGTTGGGTCCTGTTCTACCTACAGCCATGAGCCAAATGCCTGGCAGAGAAACACACAGAAGGCATCCAGCAACATGTATAGAATGAATGAATGAGCTAATACATGGATGGATTGATGAATGAATGAAATGAACATCTTCTCAGCAACTCTAATCCTTCTGGGAAGAACTAAAGTGCCTCTTTTCTAAGAACAAAATTATGCCCCAGAAAAGCCTACCATGTACAGTTGCACAGGTACTAAGGATCGAAATAAAAAATTATCCTTCCAAAGTGGCTTCTCATTCAGAAAGCCAGTTTCTAGTAACAGTTGAGAAGTTTCTCTCTTGCTTTTTCCTCTCTCTTCTAGGGTCAGCAGATTGGAATTTCAAAATCAGAGAAGGCAGAAGGAACAGCAAAGCAAATCTGCAAGTGTCAGGGAGAGGCTGGTGTGAGACTGCATTTTCCACATGGGCTGATGATCCCTGCTATTTAGAAGCCTCGAATGGCGGACAACTCACCCCAGCCTCCCGAGGGATGGTGCCAGCTCTTCCCATTTCTGTGGCTGAAACATGTCTTGGAGTTTCTGTATTTGCCTCCCAGACCCCAGGAGATTCCCAGCAAATCAGCCAGTACTTCGCTTCTGTTGGGCTTGGGTTTGCAAAGAATTTCTCCAGGGCTTCCACCTTGCAATCTATTGAAATTTTAAAAGCTCTCTTGCTGAGACTTTCTCTACACACCCACATCAAAGGGCACTGCTAAGGTCCTCCCAGGGCAGAGGCTTCTGCACCCCAGGTCCCTGGGACTCATGCCTCCTTTTAGGCAGTTGCAGTGGAATTAAGCTGGAGATCCCGCGAGCAGAAAGAGACCCCCGATTCCGCCTCGGCTGAAGTCAAGGAGATGCGAATGGGTTGCTGGTTAAAAGGCAAATATGTAAGTGCCTCCTGTGATTGGAACTGGCTGGGGGAAGCACAAGCTTCCCCACTGTTGTTCTACTCACTAGTTTTTAACCTAGGGACAAGAGGAGACGCTCTCCACTTGATCTTAGCCAAAAGGCCGAGAATCGATGGGAGGAGACACTCTCAAAGAGCTCAAAATCTTGAGCTAAAACTCTTCAAACTAAAAGTAAAATCACTTAAAAAATATATAACTGCTTATCAACTTTACTTACCTTCTATTTAGATGTGAAAAACGTTCCAGAGGGAAGTTTCATGAGCCAAGGCCAGAATTTACTGTGTATTTCCCACAAACAGGGCTCACTGGTTTGTTCTGTGAGAAATAAAACCCAGAGGACCCACCCACCAGGCCTCTCTAAAATGAGTCTAAGCCAGATTAAAAAATCCACTTCAGGACTTTTTTATTGCTGGGGTGGGTTGGAGAACTGTCAATGGGCAGGAAAATAGCACATCTGGAATGTGGCTCTGTCCCCTCGTTGGCTGGTATAACTCAACGTGTACGTCAGATCTTTTTTTGATTTTGGGGTTTTTTTTAATGGCCGAGATTTATCTGGCTTCTATTCATTTTTTTCAAGTCCAGGGTGAATATGATTGTTAAATTCTGTACGTTTACATTGGTGTAAATTAAAAGCCATATTTCACTACCGGGCAGATCCTCTTGCTTGCCTTAAAAAGGTAAAAATGGCAAAACTAAGCACTATGATCCAAGACACTGATTACCCTCCTCACCCAGAAGATACTAAAAGAGAAAGATCTTGTGATTTTCTTCACTAAAGCTATATCCCCTTTGTGCCTTTATAAAATCTGGTTCTGGAAAAGTTGGCGCCAAAGATGCTCAAATTGAAAGTAGACTTTTGGATTAATTTAGTCAGTCATGTTCTGACCGTGGCAACAAGAGGCTGTTATAGGCCTTTTCTGCAACAAGCAAATTGGTTTGTAAAGTTGATATAGCCATTTTAACTCCTAAAAGGATTTGAGAGGAAAGTGAGAGGACCCTTTGGAGACAGCGGTCTGTGGCTTTTTCAGTCGGGGGCTGATACCAGTTTTGACCATGAGGGAATGTCTTTTTCATGGAAGTCCACACTCAGCATTTGCTCCTGAGTTAAAAGCAAGAGCAACGTAATAAACGTTTGGTAACAACCCCCCACATACTTAGATTTATTGGCCAGTTAAATCTTTAATGGTTAAAGTTAAAAACCTTTTATTTCAATGGCCTGGGGATTTGCACAGCTGGAAGTTTGCATTTTAATATATTCAAATTGGAATAGAAAAGCCGAAGTGACCAGGACATTGACTGTGTTTCTTGGATACCCCCAAGCCGGTAGTCAGCAGACAACAGGCATGGCCCTGCCCTGGGTCCTCCCTCCTCACCCCAAGCCAAGCCCCAAGGGGCAAGAGAAGGGAGAAGGAAGCACATTGTAGGGACCCGTTTTGGGGAGCTCCCCTCCTACTTTCATTCACCTGCTCCTGTTCTCCACCCAAGTAGTTGAGAAATCACAGAGTGCCTGTGATTGGCTTTGCCACCCAAGGGACCCATTTGGGCAGGATCACATCCTGCCAGTTTTGCTCCTTCTGGAAACTCTCTGGTTTGGTGGCCTGGACGGGGAAAGTGGCGTGCAACAGCAGTGGTGAAGGGGCTGGGTAGCTGAGTTGATGGGGGTTGATAACATGATGATTGGAGACGGCAGGAAAGAGATCCTCAAGGCATAAGGATAGCGTAGAATCTAAGAGGTAAAAGAGATGGCAGGGACAAGGGTTGGCATTGGTGACATTTCACCAATGGAGGTGATTTCAAATTGCTTTATAAGAATTATTTCATGGATTCTTCAATTCAGTACTATTTTACTCTCCTTTTATAGATAAGGAAACTGAGGTTTACAGAGATTATCCAAGATAGGGGCGCCTGGCCAACTCAGTTGGTAGAACATACAACTCTTGATCTCGGTCGGGGTTGTGAGTTTGAGCCCCACGCTGGATGTAGAGATTATTTAAAAATAAATAAAATTTTAAATAAATTATAAAAAAGAGGTTGTCCAAGATCATGTTGCTAGAAAGAGATGGGGCCAGGATTCAACCCCAGGGAATCTCACTCGAGAGCTTAGAGCCCAAATGGAGCCCTCAAAAGGGTTAAGGATGGGGATACCCAAGGTCTTGAAAACTAAGGAGCATGAGTGTTAGAGTCACTGGTAAAGCAGAACCAGTAAGGATCATGTCCAATGCTTTCAGGAAACATGCAGATGAAGAAATTCTCATTCTCATGCACAACTCACAAATGCATGCTCCCACTCCACCTCCACGCAGCCGCTCTTAATGCACCTTAACACACAGAAACATGTTCTAACAAAGATACATTATGTGCTCATCTACTCCCTTCTCAGGCACTTGCTGCAGAAACACACAGACATCATGGTACCCAAGTTTTCACACAGAAGCACGAAGATTCAGACTTACGTCTTCTGGCCACCACATCCTCACACACATCCGTGCATGCCAAAGGGTATCTGGATGCAGTTACTGCTGGATTATCCCTTGGGACTCCACAACGCCATTGTTTCTCAAATGACCCACTGCCGTCTGTCCTGCTGACAGTGATCCACCAGGCCCACAGTGGATTCTGAAGGATGAAGGATAAAGCATGAGGATCGCAGACCGCCAAGAATATCAGATGATCCAAAAGCCCCCAGGACAAAGTAGAAACATCCATGATCATCCACCCACCATTTCCAATCCCCGTCCTAAAAGCCTTGAGCTGTCACACAGAGAAAGGTCACTCCAGGCTTTGCTAGGGACCTTTGCCAGGCTGAGATTAAAGGTCAAACCTGGGTCTTTAGTCACCAAGAGTTATCTCAGCATCCAGGATGAGAGTTGCAGGCAGGGGCTGAATCACTCTTCTTAAGTACACTTAATTGCAGGGTCCCAAGGACAGAAGACTCCTGATGGAAAATGCCAGGCTCCCAGGGAATTTTCTAGTTCTGAAACGCTAATATTTCTCATATGGAGGCTCACAGACGTTCACAGGGTTTTCAATTTCAAGGCCATTTTGGTTTTTTATGGGGTTTGATGTTCTCTGCACAAACATAGGTTTCATAATTGACAGAGTGCCAGACTGCCCACTTTGGCACTTAGAGGCCTGCGGTGCGGGACAGCGAAGCCACTCAGCTCAGATGGCCCACAAAGCCACGACAGTCTACTGCCTGGCACCGAGACCTTGCCAATTGCAGGAAGTTGGGAAATAAAAGAAACGTTTCAAATAAAAAGATGTCAATTTAACAGCCAGGGACCTGGAAACAGATGTTCCTCGCGTAGCCCCAGAGCCGCCCACCCGCCCGCCCATCCGTCCTCCGGGTTTTCAAAGTCACTTCTTGTCAGGTGCCCTGGTTAAGAGGGAGAATTAATGAGCTGTGCTCCATTTTACGGCTGCCGTCTGATGTGGGAGCCGTGTGCGGAGCGCTCCGCGGACAGGCCAGCCCGGCCCCCAGCCCTTCCTCCAGCAGCTCAGCCCGGATCAAAGCGGAGAGCAGCTCGGCTTTTATAGCAAAATGATTAAAACCACGTGGGCTTGTTTCCTCACACGTGACCTCCCGTCAAAGTGCAGAGGAGGGAGCCGAGGAGAGGTGAACCCTGGGGTCTCCAGGCACAGGGAAGGGTAGGACCCGAGAGGCAGACCCCATAGGGAATAAGCACAGCCATGTGCAAGTGTGTGCACATGCTCACAAGTAATGCATTTTCCCTGCAAGTTGAAACCTGGCCCCAGAATGAGCAGCCAGAGGACCTAATTAGCCCAGTTAGCTAAGACCACTACTTAGCATCATGGATGGATGGATGGATGGATGGATGGATAGATAGATTTCTAGTTACCCAATTTTTCCTAATCCTTGCAGAGCGCACGACTGGATTGTACTGACAAAGTCAGTCTCAAATGTCTATGCAGCATCTGGACAAAGAATTCCTCATCCATCTGTAGTCTTTGGCAATTCCACAGCACCTGAACATCAGAGTTCCCCTGTGGTAGGCAACCCCACTTCTTACAGCCCAGTTCACTTATTCACCTATAATCTCCTCCTCTTAAATCGAGCAAGGACTGGATTTAGTGACTTGCTTGCCAGCAGAATGAAGCAGAGGTAACGAGATGTCACTTCCAATATCATGCTATTAAAAGACTGTGGCTTCCTTCTCAGGCACACTCTCTTGCCCTGAAGGAAGCCAGCTGTCAGGTTGTGAGCTGATCTAGGCGGGGCCCACATGGCAAAGCACAGAGAGACCCCTCTTGCTGGCAGCTAGAGTGGAAGTGAACCTTGCAGGCAGCCACGAGAGTGAGGTTAGAGGTAGAGCCTCTCCACACAAGTCTTGAGAAAACTAGATTGTAGCCATCCTTGGCTGTGCCGGGATCCCTGGCTCACACAAGCTTGGAGATAAAAAAATGCCTCTTGTTTTAAGTTGCTAAGTTTTGGGGTCATTTGTTAGGCAGCCATGGATACCTGATACGCCTACCTTGGCTCTTCCTCCGCACCTAGAAATCACAGCTCCCTCCATCTCTTCATATTCCTGTATGACCAGGTATAATTTAGAACAATCTTTACACAGGGCTTCTACCATCAGCCCCACTGCTGCCTTTAGCTCTCTGAGCTCATCCCAGCCCCTGCCCCCCCACCCCCCCACCTCTTGCTGTGCCTTGAACACACCAGATGTACACCCACCTCAGGGCCTCTGAACTTCCCCAGGGCTAGCTCTCCCTCCTCCTCCAAGTCTTTGTTGTTTTTTTTTTTTTTTTTTAAAGATTTTATTTATTTATTTGACACAGAGAGAAAGATCACAAGTAGGCAGAGAGGCAGGCAGAGAGAAGAGAGAGGAGGAAGCAGGCTCCCTGCCGAGCAGAGAGCCTGATGCAGGCCTCGATCCCAGGACCCTGGGATCATGACCTGAGCCGAAGGCAGAGGCTTTAACCCTCTGAGCCACCCAGGCGCCCTCCAAGTCTTTGTTTAAACATCACCTTCTCAGCTAGGCTTTTCTCTAATCTGCTTAAAAAGGAGATCCCTTCCACCTCACTCCCAGTGCTCTACCTCACTTTCCTGCTTAATTTTTGCCATAGTCTTTACCATCATCTGGCATACTACATATCTTATTAATTTTTTTTTCTTGTTTGACCCCCACCTCCCTAGATCGAAGAACAGGGATTTTCGAATTTTTGTCTCTTTTGTTCACTGCGTCGTTCCCAGGGTCTAGAACCCTGCCTGGCCCATTATAAGCATTCGATAAGAATTCTACTGAATAGGGCGCCTGGGTGGCTCAGTGGGTTAAAGCCTCTGCTTTCGGCTCAGGTCATGATCTCAGGGTCCTGGGATCGAGGCCCGCATCGGGCTCTCTGCTCAGCAGGGAGCCTGCTTCCTCCTCTCTCTCTGCCTGCCTCTCTGCCTCCTTGTGATCTCTCTCACTCTGTGAAATATATAAAATTTAAAAAAAAAAAAAAAGAATTCTACTGAATAAATGAATAAATGGGGACACAGTTCTCCCATTTTTCTAAACACCTATGATTGTATCCCAAATATGTATTGTCATTGACTCTCATAACAACTCCACAAAATTGACATTATTTTCTTTCATTTTATAGAATCTAAAACCAGAGATGAGAGAAAAAAATAATAAATAATAAATAAAATCTGAGACTAGAGGATGCTGCATTATTCAAGGTCCCATAGCTAATATGTGTAAGTGCTGGGATTTGAACCTCATGCGTTCGTCTCTCTGTACTTTTTCCATTGCATTGGGTAACTATTTACAATTAACCAAGTGGTTTCCAAAGTAATGATCTCATCTAACCTTTACAATAACCCTGCAAAAAATGAATTAAAATTATTACCTCCATTTTGACAGAGATGGAAATCAAAGTTCAGAGAGGTTAAGGCATTTGCCCTGGTTGACACAGCTGACACAGCAGCAGAGCCAGAATTTCTTTGGTTCATTAAAAAGACATTGACTGAGCAGCTCCCAGGTGCCAGACATCGTGACTAATAGGACAGGGTCCCCTGTCAAGTCCTCTGGTTCTCCACTCTCCCCAGTCCCATGGGGCTCCTGTTGGTCGCTGCCATCTGGTGAATACTCACTCAGGGTAAATGTTGACTTCTGTTGGTCAGACAGGGTCTGAAGGAGGCTGACCTAAAGGGAGACTGACAAGTGAGCACCGAGATCTTTGGGAAGGTTACCAGAAGAGATTACAGAGAAGGGGACTTTTTTTTTTCTTCAGATTTTATTTATTTATCCGTCAGAGAGAGAGAGAGAGAGAGAGAGAGAGCACGAGCAGGCAGAGTGGCAGGCAGAGCGAGAGGGAGAAGCAGGTTTCCCACAGAGGAGGGAGCCCGATTTGGGGCTCAATCCCAGGACTCTAGAATCATGACCTGAGCCGAAGGCAGACACCTAATGACTGAGCCACCCAGGCGCCCCAGAAGGGGACTTTTAAAGATGGAGTGAGAAGATGCACCAAGTCAAAGAGGGTCAAGGTATCAGAGCTTTCGAGAATCCCGTCCCCCCACAGGCAGCCATGTTGATGTTTTTTGTGTAAATGTATCTTTCGGTCTGTGCCTCTGCAAAGTGCTTCATTTTCTTCTGTCCATAAGCCTTTTGAACTTAACGCTAATGGTATTATGTTGTATATCCCCCTCTGCTTTTTACTTTTCTACTCAGCACCATTTCAAAGATCCATGCATGTACATGAGTGTACATCTAATCCATAGAGTGGACTGGGCACCGACGGTACAAATGTCTTCATTCAGTAGTGCCTGCTTGCTGCCCTGATACACTCCTACCAGCAAAGCATGAGCACTCTCATATCCCATACCCCCCTAGCGCTTGGTGGCATCCAACCTTCCAATTTCTGCCAGTCCAATAGCTATAACGTTGATATCTCATTATTTCTTTAATTTGCATTTCTCTGATTATTAGTGAGTTCAAGGAACTCTTCATTTACTTGTTGGCCTTTTAGGTTCTCTTGAGTGAGCTAATCAGATTTAAGTGGAAGAGGGAAGATTAGTCCGCAAAACTGACCTGGATTCCTGGAAAAGGGGGGATGGTTGCAAGGTCTCCAGGCATAGGAAACACAAATGCTCAGGCCACATTTCCGAATGGAAAAGGCTTCCAGGTGTACATTACAGGCCTCAGCTACGGGGTTGTCCTTGAAAATCATCTTTTTATTTCCCCCAAAACACAGGACAGAACATGGAAAACAGGATGACTCAGAAGGGGAGAATGGAGTCAGCCAGGAAGATAGAAGCTGAATTCAATCAGTCAAAGCATATGTCCTGGAAACTTAAATTGGATTCTATTAAAAGAAAGAATTTCTGTTCTTCAAAAGACGCAATTAAGACCCAAAGACCCAGAGCGCCTGGGTGGCTCAGTTGGTTAAGCATCTGCCTTCAGCTCAGGTCATGATCCTAGTGTTCTGGGATAGAGCCCCATGTCAGGCTCCTTGCTCAGCAGGGAGCCTGCTTCTCTCTCTCCCTCTGCCTGCCACTTCCCCTGCTTGTGCTCTCTGTCTCTCTCTGTCAAATAAATAAATAAAATCTTAAAAAAAAAAAAGACCCATCAACAATTGAATGGATAAGTAACTATGGTATATTCACATAATGAAATAATACACAGTGAAAAAAATGAAAAAACTGGGGCGCCTAGGTGGCATAGTTGGTTAAGCGTCTGACTCTTGATTTCAGCTCAGGTCACGATCTCAGGGTCGTGAGACAGAGCTCGTATCCGCGCATTCATCCGGCTTGGGCTCAGCATGGAGCCTGCTTAAGATTCTCTCCTTCCCTCTGCCTCTGTCCCTTCCCTCGCATGCATGTGCTCTCTCTCCCTCTCTCTCTCAAAATAAATAAAATTTTTAAAAAGTGAAAAAACTACTACTTTACATAACAATATAGATAAATTTCGCAAACATGATGTTCAACTGGGAAGTAGTCAGATACAAAGGAATACATTCTATTTATTTGTATATGTTTGTAAAAGATACAAAAACAGGTGGAATTAATCTATGGTGAAGTCAAGATCGTGATCATTCTTGTTTATGGATCAAATGGGCAAGGTATGGTGCCTGGGTCTCCTGGAGTGGGGAAAGGTTCTGTTTCTTGATCAGAGTGCTGGTTACTTGGATGGGTTCGCCCTGAGAAATTTCATCAAGCTATATTCTTATGATTTGTATTCTTTTCTGTATATATGTTATGCTTCAATAAAAAGTTCAAAAAAATCTTCCATGGGTACCTATTGCCTCACCCCGGCCCCATACTGACAAAACAGGGGTAGGAGGCACCGGGAAGGGGGAACTGGCAAGAGGCTGTGGAATCATCATGCACATACAAGAACAGGTGCTCCCCCCGCCTTCTTTGTGAACAGAGTACAAGTGAGTACACAGCCAATCCACGCCCCATGAGATTTCAAAGGAGAGCAAGCCAGGAGTGTCCTAAATGTGGGTAGGGACTTACCAAGAACCAAGCTCTTTCGTGTATTTTGTCCCATTCATGCCCCTCTGCATGGATTGAACTGAAATCTCTAAAGGCAACATGATTTGCCTGGGGCCATAATGCTAGGAAATCCAGGAGCTAGAGCTTGTCTTCGGGTCTCCTAGCTCAAGTGTCCTTCTGTCAGGCCACACTGCTGGCTCAATCTGAGCTGGAGCAATCAGGGGAGGCTCCCTGAGGGAGGAATAAATTATACTGATGTCAGAGGATGGAGGTGATTCATGAGAGCAGACAATGGAGGAAGCCAGAGCGTGTGCTACGACAGGCAAACGCCAGGACCAGGAGCTTCCCACTTGATCAGGAATTCAGCTTCAGGGGCGCCTGGGTGGCTCAGTGGGTTAAAGCCTCTGCCTTCGGCTCGGGTCATGATCTCAGGGTCCTGGGATCAAGGCCCATATTGGGTTCTCTGCTCAGCAGGGAGCCTGCTTCCTCCTCTCTCTCTGCCTGCCTCTCTGCCTACTTGTGATCTCTCTCTATGTGTCAAATAAATAAATACAATCTTAAAAAAAAAAGAAAGAAAGAAAGGAATTCAGCTTCCTGCAGAGGAGCTGTCGGAGGTACTCCTGGGACACAGGCAGAAGGAATGGCCAGGGGAGTGCGGCCAGTTGCCTCAGCCCTCACTCTCTTGCCCCTTCCGTAAAGCCCTAGGAGCTTCTCCTCCCAACGGCTCTCTGTGCCCCCAGATTTATTTTGCTTTCTTTCGCTAAATCAAACTTTATCAGACAGTTTTACTATCAGCCGTTAAACCAAAATGTGTTTGTGCAACAGTAAACACCTTGTTACTGCAGGGAAGGATTACATAAACAACAGTGGAGACCAGGCCTGACTCACTGTACCCAGGAGCCCGTGGCCCTCAGCCGAAAGGAGGAGGGCAAACAGGAGGGCCCTTCAGGGGCGCCTCAGAGCCTGAGGGCAAGGGGAAGCACCCACACCCTGGCCTGGGGCATCTGCTTTCACCAGAATGGAACGGCGGCGGGCAACCATCTCTCCAGTCAGAGGCCGGCTGACAAGCATGTCCTCTGGGGATCCCAGACAGATCTGGAGACCTTCACCAGAGCCCTGGGGGAGTGAGCAGATAGGGAGGGATGGCAGAAATGCTGGGCAGGGATGGAGGTGCTTAGGTTTGTATTAAAGTCTTGTGAGATAGGGCAGGCTGGGGGCTGGGTAGGGATGAGAAGAGACCAAGGCCGAAAGGAGTCAAGAGAGGAGAGGGAAAGGCAAGTTGAGGAGGCAAGAGGGGAAGGAAGAACAGGGCCATGAGGCTGCCTTCTTGGGCCTGAACTGTTGGCTATGGAGTAGAGAGATTTGGGCAGTGGCAGCAGAGGTTTACACCAGCCTAGGCTGAGTGGCAGAAACATTGGGGTATATGCCCAGAGGCCGCAACCAGTGGGCCAGCAAGCCAGCAACGCTGCTCCTGTCACTGGGGATGCCCGAGGCCTGTTCTCAGGGCTCCCTTCTCCCTCCACTCATCCACACCCAAGACCCTCTCTTCATGGCTGCTCACCGAGCCAGAGTCATGCAACAGAAGCTGTCTGAGGGACCTTAAGCCTGGATCTAAGGTGGCCCCAAGTCCTGGATGGAATGTGGGACAGCTAGAGAGAAGATGAACAAATGGTTTATATTTTTTGACCCTACTAGGCACTGGGCACCATGCTAGGAGCCTCTATACCCCAGACACTACCTGGAGTCTCACACTCACTCATTCTCTGGAATAGAAATGATTATCTCCATACACCACATTAATATGCCTGTTCCTGTTATCTTATTCTTCCTATGCCGCTGCTACAAACAGTCAACATTTTATCGAGCACTCAGGATGTGGTAGGCATCTGGCTAGATTTTTTTCATTTAATCCTCATATCTAGTTTATGTGACAGGTACTTTCTTTATTCTTTTTTAGAAATGGGGAAAGCAAGACCCAAACAGGTTGAGTTACTTGGCGGGGTCACACACCTAGTAAATAGCCAAGGTAGAATTGGAGCCCAGATCTCGCTAATGCCAAAGCCTGTACTCTTCGTTGAATATGTGCTAGGAAGAGAGTCTGCAGGTAGGGGAGCATAGTTGGGATGGAGGGGAGGGGAAGGGGTGGTACACACACAGAAGGGTTTGCCTGGGACACAGCGCACGCAGAGGCCCCCACTGAAGAAGACAGAGAACAGTCATCAGCTCCACTCATACCCCAGGGCAGTGGGGGCCTCCATGGTGTCCATGACCCTAAACTCCTTCCTCAGAGACTAGGATGTGCTTCCTTGAATGCCCTGGAAGCCTCTGGCCACTCCAGGCAGAGAGTCCTGGGGCACAAGCTCAGCTTCCTGAGGTCCTCGCCTGAGGCATTTTAACCCTAGAGGCCGTATTTCCCACTTCCCTCCAAGGTCCAGATCCCCAGCATCCCCTCAGCCCTTCCCTTTGGCCTTCTAAGCCACTCTGCAGGGACACCATCTCCCCATCATCATCCTACCACCACATCCCCCTACTGTCTACCACACATTGATCCATCAGCCGGGCCACAATCCCGGAGGTGGAGGCCACACGCAAAGGCCTAACACCTCAGGTTGGTGTGACTCTCTTGGATCGTGGGGGCTACGAGTCTCCAAGTCACTGCAGGTCCTTTCTGCTCAGGACACTGACTTCACTGACAATCTTGTCCCTTCTGAGGAGACCAACAAGCTTGGATTCTGGGGTCTGGACCCATGTCTAGGGCCACATATCTCAGTTCTCCATTTAGCAGAACTGCCAAGTAGAATTCGCGAAGGTGGGCCCAATGTCCATGCTTAGTTTAATGCCCTGTTGTCATTGCTCGGAAGTTCTTAATGTTTAGATTTTTTTTTTTTTTAACAAGGAGCTCTGACTTTCCATCTGCACTGGGCTCTGCAAATTGTATAGCTGGTCGTGCCCAGCAACCCCGGCATTCCTATGCCCTGGACCCACTTTTGGGGGGTTCCCCGAGTCAATTCCAGATGTAGGAAGCCTGGTGTAGGCAGGAGCCCCCCAAGTTAGACACTGTCAACCTGGAAGGCAATCAGGGCTGGCTCACAGAAGGGCACAGTTAGATTGCTCTGTGGAACCCTGGCCTCTGGGACTCTGGGGACAGCAGGAGGGGAGGAAAGAGATTGTCACTTAGGGAAGAAGGTGAACAAGAAGAGATAAAGGACCTCAAGAAGTTGCTCCCAGGGAATCCAGGAAAGTGAAAGAGGCAGAGGTCTGGGAGCTCATCCCCAGGGCTCCTGGCCAGCAGCAGGCACAGAGCTCTGGACAGCACATCAGGGAGGTTAGGCACTTGGGCTCAGGGCTGACGGCAAGGGTTCCACTCCTACTCTGCCACTCAGTAGGTGGGATCTTGCTACACGCAAGCTCGGTTTCCTCATTTGTAAAGCAAGAATAATACCTATTGTGTGGAGTAAAAATTAGAGACAGTGTAAGTAAGGGACAATTTCTCAAATGCTTGGGCCTTATCAGGCATTGTACCAGATATATATCCCCTGGAAAGCCTCTCAGTGTCAACCAGTGAGGTGGCTATTAAGGCTTGGAGAGCAGACGGCACTCAGCAGGGCAGAGCAGGCGAGAAGCAGAGCTGAGGTCTGAAGCCAGTCCCATGGTACCCTGAGCCTCGTGGGTGCCACCACCCCTCCCTGTCAGGCAGTAGGGTGCTGAGCTGGGGGAGCACGCGTGGGATCTGTCAGGGAGAAAAGTATTCCCAGAGCAGGTGACATAAAGGAGGTTCTTCCATGAACTATCATTTAAAGTCCCTCTTTTGGGGAAAAACAAAATTCCTTTTTCTAAAGAGAAAAGTATAATTAGAGATCATCCATGCTGTCTCCATGGAGCCTGCCCCACCTCCCACCATCCGCCACCCTGTCTGAGACAGAATTGAACAGAGGCCGCCATCATGTCTGCAGTGAAGGATGCTGGGATGCCTGCCAGCAACCCAGTCTCTCCCATAATCCCACTGCACATACTGCCTTTTTTTCTAATGCTTTATGGAAGTATAAGTTACAGAGTGGAAGTGCAAAAATTGTTAAGTATGTAGTCTGATGAGTTTTCACAAACCAAACATACCCAGGTAAACGAGGTCAAGAAACAGAACATTCCCAGCATTCCAGAAACTCCTCTGGGTCCCTCTGGAAGAACTACCCCACCCCATACCCCAAAGGCTAACTTCCAACACCACTGGTTAGTTTTACCTATTTTAAAACTTTACATAAATGGAATCAAACAGCCTTCGTGCTGTCTGGCCTTTTCACTCAATGTTATGTTTGTGAGTCATCTATTTTTTTTTTCTGTGCATGTGATTGCAGTTCATTCGTTCACATTGTTCTATAGTATTCTTTGGTCTGAATATGCCACAATTGCCTCTTCTGGGCATTTGAGGAGTTTCCAATCACTTACAGGTTTTTAATGTCTTGTGATTTTGAGTGGCTAAAGATCAGGCTGTCCAAAAAACTCTGTAAAACATAAGGTTATGTTTCATTACTGATGAATTTTTTTAAAAGAGGCTAATGGGGGAGCCTGGGTGGCTCAGTCGTTAAGCATCTGCTCAGGTCATAATCCCAGGATCCTAGGATCAAGCCCCACATTGGGCTCCCTGCTCCACGGGAAGCCTGCTTCTCCCTCTCCCACTCCTCTTGCTTCTGTTCCCTCTCTCACTGTCTCTCTCTCTGTGTCAAATAAATAAATAAAGTCTTTACAAAATTAAAAAAAAAAATAAACGAGGGTAGTGAAGATTTCTGTGGAGTTAAAGCCTCACCACCAATCAGCATTAAAATGGTGACTAGCCCTGTTGGCTTGGAGTTTGATCCGTGGAACCCTGCCTTTAGCCATCATCCCAGGCCTCACAGGACATTTTGAAGTCATCAAGCTGGAAACCTTTTCTTTCCCCAAGTTTGTTATCATTCCAGTGGGCAATATAGAAATATAGCCTCCAAAAAATGACTCCAAATTACAGACATTTGCAGCCATTTAAAACTTAGCATTTATAAAATGTCTACTTTCCTTCCTTCTGAGGGGGGTAAAATCCTTTTGGAAATTTTTCTCCCCAAAAGTGATTACACTGAAATCCCCAGTCTTGTTCTAGATTCTGTATTCATTTTGTATTCCATTTACATCTGGGAGTAGATTTTTTTTTTTCTTCCGTAACCATGTTCATTGCACAAGTATGGAGTTTTGTTAACAAATGTTCATTTAGGCAGTCTGAGTTTGCAACAGATAGGGAAAAAATTTCTAAATATTGAAAATTTGCTAAAAATTGTCAGAAACAGTGCCATGTTTTTATTTGGGGCCATTAGCAAGGGACAGCCAGGAGGCCTCCTTCGAGTCCCCCAGGGATGCCTTCACTTCATTCAGTCTCACAGGAAAAGAGTCTCGAGCAAGGCTCCGGACCTGCTGCCAGGAGCAGCAATTAGGTTATCTGCTGTTCGGGAAGGAAATCAGATGGGCTTCTGCTGGTCTCTCAGCAGCAGATCTAGATGAACAAAATTCACAGAGACAGCTATAGGAACAAGAGTACCAATTTATAAAATTAACTTGGTGTGTGTGTGGAGGGGGGGTGCCTGGGTGGCTCAGTCGGTAAAGCGTCTGCCTCGGGCTCAGGTCATGATCTCAGGGTCCTGGGATGGAGCCCCCACATCAGGCTCCCTGCTCAGCAGGGAGCCTGCTTCTCCCTCTCCCTCTGCCCTTCCCCCATGCTTCTCCACGCTCTCCTTCTCTCTCAAATAAATAGATAAAATCTTTAAAAATAAAATAAAATTGACTTGGGACTGATGCCTCACACCCTCACCAGGGACCAGGAGACTCAAACCCCCACCCAAAACCACCACCGGGGTAGCAAGTGCAAGGAAGAGAGATTGAGCCCAGCTGCCTGGGTGCGAAGCCCAACTCTCACTACCCATGGGATGTTGGGTAAACGAATCACCCCCTGTGGCCCCATTCTATCATCTGTAATACCCAGATAATAAACCTGCATCATTAGTTGTTGGGAAAATTAAATGACATAATGCTCACAAGGGCTAACACGAATGTTCTGTTATTGTTCTCCAAGTGCTGAGAAAGAGCGCTCTATTAAGTCAGATTACTCCCCAAAAGGCTGCTTGGAGGGCCCAGAACCAGAACAAAGCACAGGTGAGGCAACAGCTCCCCTTCACTCAGGAGATGGGAGTGAGACATTCCTCGCCCCCAAAATAACGGGGACTCTCTGGTCACCAGGCCGCTCACACTCTTCGCGGTCTGTGCCGCTCTCCCTTGGGCTAGGCCAGAGAAGCTTGAGGCATCCTGCTTTCCCAAACCCTTCTTTCTATGTGAACGATCTCTGGTGTGTTGACCCATTTTCTCCTTCTGTTTCAAGGGCAGTAAGATTGTTCTTCCCACAGCCCTGGCAGACATTATTTCTCTACCCTACCCCCACCCAGCCCAGTGTTGATTCAATTAGAACCACTCTCCAAACTCAGGCTGGGGTGCCCAAGGTCAGAGCTATGTGCAGAAATCACATTACCTTCCCTATGAATCACAGCCCATCATTTCAAATTGGTGTCAGCAAGATTTAAATCTTTCAATAACAACTACCCATGCATGTTAGAGTTGTATAGTTCCTGCTTTTTTTTTTAAGTATAATTACTTTAGGGCACATGTAATTTTCTTTTAGGTCCCATTTATTTGCCTCTCACAATGGAAACTATATATGTTTCTGTATTTTTTAACATGACAGATAAACATGCTGAGGTAGCCCATGTCCACTCCTTTGATCTTAGTCTTCTTGCTCAAAGTCAACAACCTCCATTCTGAACATGATATTTTCAGATGACTGGCTTTGGAAACTTCCTGTCCTGGACATGTAACTACTGACGTGACACTTCCCCTCAGATTGCCAAAAGCACTGTACATTCGATATACCTAAGACTAAATTCATGATCTTACCTCCCAAACTGGGTCTTCTTCCAGAGTCTGTCATCTGAACAACAGTACTTTCATCTATGTATCTGGACAGGCCTGGAACCCAGAACCCATTCTTGATGCCTCCTCTCCTTGCCTGCCATATGCAACTCATCTCAAGTTTTCAGCTCCTTAACGTCCCCCAAATCCATCTACTTCTCTCCATCTCAAATGCCTCAACCTGAGTCAAAGCCACCATTGTTTCTGAGCTAGACTATAACCATAGCCTCACAATCCGTCTCTCTGTTTTCCTTCCTGATTCTCTTACTGATGAAGGAAGCACGTTCTGTTTTCCAGATTGTCTAGCTGTAATTTCCAACCCTGGTGCACATCAAATCACCAAGGATCCTTGCTAAAAACACAGCAGCCACGCATGGAGATTCGAATTCATTAGGTTTTGTGTGTAACTCCAGGATCCATATTTGTGACAAGTACCTAAAGTGATTCTGATGCAGCTAGGCTGTCTGTGAATTAACATTCGGGGATCATTGGCTACAGCTCACCAGCATCATACCTGGCCTGTTTTAGACATGACCAAATACGTCTCCAGCATGAATCAAGGGATGAGTACCCATCTGACAAATATTTCTGGAGCCCCCTACAATGTGCCAGGTTGTCCAAGCACTGGGGATACAGTAGTGAATAACGGGCAAAAATTCTGTCTTCATGGGGCTTATCTTTTGGTAGGAGGAGACGAACAAAACAAGCAAACAAAATACATGAAATGTTAGATAGCAATAAGCGCCATGGAGGAAAAATAAAGCAAACTGAAGGATAGGGGAGGGGGAAAGAGCTGTGGAGAGGGCAGGTTGCCGTTTAGAACAGGCTAGTCAGGGAAGGCCTCCCTGGAAAGACGGTAACTGGGTTATTTGAAGAAGAAGAAGAAGCAGATAAGCTACTGGGGGAGGGCTTTCTTAGATGAACTCCAGAAGGAGCAAGCAACATTTGCTCTTCTAGTATCCTTCAAAGGAAAGTATTCTCCACAGACTACGGAGTGGTAGATGGCAGACCCCGACACCTGCCAAGCAGTGCTGTGGAGAGTGATGCGCTCAGTCTTCTACCACCCCTCAGCGGTCTCTCTGGAATTGCCTTCAGGTGCAGATGAGTGATCACAAGACATGGTAATCGTAAGAGCTGTCACCTGTCAGATGTGTGCTCTGTACCATGCGCTACATTAAGTCCTTTACAAGCATTCCTGCATTACCTGGCTTAATCCTCACAACATTATGCCCTGCGCCGTCGACGGAGGCATTATCCCCACTTCACACATAAGGTGTCCAGTGTCTTGCCCAAGCCTTCCCAGCTGCTGAGTGATGGAACGAGTATCCAGACCCAGGGAGTGTGACATCAGGGCCCATATGTTTAACTTCTGTCTGAGTCGACTGAGCAGTAACTTGAAGGGAACCCAAGTTCTGGGCTGGGAAGCTGGGGAGGGCAAGGGAAGAAGAAAGGAGGAAGCACAGTTTGGGCCCCCAAGAGAGGCCTGCTGTTGGAAAGAGAGGGTAGGTCTGCCGCGTAGGCAGAGCACCACCGGGGCTTCAGAACCCCCACAGGCCTCCCAGAAGCTGAGGGGTTCTGTGACAAAGCTCTATCCAGAGCAGAGGAAATGAGGCTGAGAATCCCCTGAGGGAATTTGGGGAGGGTAGCTGGACTTGAGACTTGATTGCACAGGGATCTGGAAATCAGAAAGTTCTGAAGGAGAGGTGTCTCTTGAGCTGGCTGCAAACAGACCTGGGGTTGGTTGGCCCTCTGAGGCCACCCTGGGGAAGGTCATCAAGGTTGCCCACTGGCCAGGGCCACACTCTTGCACACATCCAGGGACATCACCCTTACTGGGCCTCAAGAAGAGCTGTTTCTACTGGGTCAGCAGGCCTGCAGGGAAGTGGATTCAGTCCCTGTGTCCACAGGACTCCATCACCCATCCCCAGAATTCCTTTCAGCACAGCACCCATCTGTCCCAACTCCACCCCACTCTCATTCTATATGCCCCCTACTCCTGAAAAAATCTTCCTTCCACTGGATTCTTCCACCACCTGAAGAACAAAATTTTACTACCGGGAGATTAGGACACAGGGCCCTGGGTTGAGGGAGAAAAGACAAGAAAGAGGTGACACAGAGAGGTGAGGGGTCCAGCTTGAGCCTAGGCAGGGCCTCTGATTCTAGAAGCTCTGGGGAAACTTGACACCAAGGCCAGGTCCTGAGCCAGGGCGGGGGAGGGAGTAAACCATCTTCCTGGAGCAGGAAGTGAGGGAGAGAGTGAGAGTGAGCTGGGGCAGCGCTCTGTTTTCTTTGGCCTCTGCCAGCCCCGGGAGGGAGAAAGGCAAGGGAGGAGGATGGGGCTGGTGGAAAGATCCAGCCTTTGTGTCCTACCTCCCCCAGAGGTGGAGGCTGGAGGAAGGTGGGGGTTGGGGTGGGAGATGTGCAAGGGAGGCCAAAGAACCCTGGCCTCAGAGGCCAGTAGGTGAGCACGTGGGGAGCGGGGAGGGGGTGTGGGGGGGCAGAGCTTACTTACTTGTTGGGGTAATGGAACTAACCCAGAAGGGCATGGTGCGTTCCCTGCATTCTCTCCAGCCTTGATCTCCCTGGGCTCCCCAGAAAGGCCCTGGCCTTGTGTACTGCTCTCTCCACCCAGGAGAGCCTGAGGGGGTGGAGGTCAGCCTGTGAAAATCTCCGGGTCTCTGCAGGCCAGGGCACCCCCTCAGGAAGCCGGACTTGCAGAGCCCCACTGTGTCTCCTGAGCACATGCTGTGGGGGATAGTCATTCTACTCTTGATAAAAAGACTTCCTTAAGGGCTACTCCATCCCCAACCCAAATTTTACAGGGACTTCCTCCCAAACATCCTAACCCCAAGCTCAATCATAGCACCAATCCCTTATGGGGACCCCAAACCAGCCTCAACCCAAACACTATTAAAAATCAATAAATTCAATCTCACCCTGCATCCTTATCCCAAACTCTACTGTAGCCCCAGCTCCACATTCTCACCCTGATCTATGTAAATCATAAGCCTGACCCACACAGAGGTGTCTGTGATAGGATGGGAATTAACAAACGGTAAGAGTTAACACTCTTTGATGAGGTTGAGTTGAGTTAACCCTCTTTGACGAGCACTGACGAGGTGCGAGGCACTGTGATAGGCTTTTTCTCTGTATTGCTGTATTTAATTAATACCAATCCTAAGAGTTAAGCATTCCTACTACTACCATTTTACAGATAAGAACCCTGAGACTCAGAAAGATCAGTCAAGTTACTTAGTAAAGTGCCACCAGTCCTGAACGTGACTGGTTGAATCACGGCTCTTATCAGCAAGATTTCACGGGGTGACTGTAGCACCTCAACAAGGATGTCCTCTGTCTGCACGGAGACCGGTATGGTTGCTGTAGAAGCCAAAACACACTCTATCAGATGAGATCCAAATGAGGGCCTCTGCTCCCATGTTGAGTGAGAGTTGGCTCTCAGGTCGCAGAGCCTGGAAAGCCATTGCAGACAATCATAGCAGGGTTGGGAAGCTTCCAATCCAGGAGAACAACCCCACACGTGATGGACTCCCAGCAGAATTACTGAGGAATCCACCATGACCCCCACCCCTCCACTTTGGGGATACATTCCTGATTGGCCAACTCTTACTTGGGCTCAGCTGGTACTCCAACACATCTTGGGGAATGTGGCAGGCAGAACGCCTTTCTAAGTCACAAGGACCCGGAGACTTGCAGAACACAGTGAGGGGAGTCCTCAGTCAGGACCGGGATGACAGCCTTCCAAACAAAGTGGTTTATTCCCATACACACACACACACACACACACACACACACACACACACACACACACACTTACAGATGGGCTTGTCCATACTCTCACATATAGTCCCCTTCAAGACCTCTCCAGTTGCTTTTCTCTGCCTCAAACCCTAGTTTTCTCTAGGCCAGTGAAGGAGGCCAGTGGGGAGAGGGGTGGTTAACTCCCTCATCCTGGAGGACCTCACCCAGAGGACACTGACCTGCAAAGTTCCCAGGACACCAGCAGCTCTGGGCCAGTCCAGAGGAAAGGTACCAGCTCCCTGGAGTCCTCTATCCCTTCCTGAGTCAGGCTTTGTGTCAGGGTTTCTATGGCCGGGGTGTCTGACCATGAAGGACTATATCAAGAATTGTTCAGTACACCGCACCCCAACACACACCCCCACCACTCTCCTACAGTCTTGAGAGGGCAACCCAACCAGGGAACTCTGGACACAAAGAAGCCAGATCGGAGGCTGGCTGGGAGACCCAGCCTACAGCCCAAGGTGCTCTGGCTTAAAAGCCAGAGTCCTCTCATGGGTCCTCCTGGCCTATAAATACAGAACACATTGGCCACACAAGCCTTGCCCCCAGCGTTGCATGTCGACATTACCTGGAACCTTTCTGAACCAGTCCAGGGACCCCTGTGATAGACAGAAGCCACCTGTACCCAGTTCTATCTTGGTCTCCCACCTCCCCCACCCCCCAGTTATCTCCCTCTCACATGCAACATGAGCGTTCTTTCTCTTCTGCCACCATCCCATTGGCCATTTGGGAACCATAGCCTGGAATCAGAAGCAATAATAAATATATTAGCTTGTGGAGGAGGAGGGGCAAGAGGCATAGATAGAGTAGGACAAGGAGGGGGTTGGGGAGAGGGCCCGGGGAATGAGGTGTAAGGCTTGGAATGGATTGCTCGCAGCTTTGTCTGCCTGGAACCCAAGAGCCAGGATTCCATGACTGCAGAGAAGTGGGAGCCAATGCCCTCAACGGAAGGCCATCAGAGCAGCTTCTCTGGGCCCAGTGACATGGGGTCCTCCCCGTCTCCCCCTAGAAACTGACAGCATCTGGGGCTGGGAACCCACCATCCGAAGATCCCCTCCAGATTCCACAGATGCAGTTAAAAGTCAGAATAGAAATAACCAGCTCTGAGAGGGGCGGATGCAGATGTGGCCATCAGAGCCCCAGATGTGGCCCAGCCATGGCTGCTGCCGGGGCTGCTGTGACTGTGAACAGGAATGTAGCCCCAGATGGGGATGGGGGTAGGCACAGGGGTGGGAGAAGGAGACAGTGCACAGTTCTGTACATTCTAGGCTCCAGGAGGGGTGCAGCTCTGAGGAGGAGAGAGGTCTAGCGTCTGTCTGACTTCGTGAAAAGACTCAGCCTGGTCCTGGGGAAACTAGATTCCTACAAATGAATACTCTGCCTTTATAGACCCGAGAATCATTACGCTCTCTGCCTTTATAGACCCAAGAATCACTACGCTCTCTGCCAAGTCCCACTGCCCCCGCCCCCACCCCCAAGGCTTCCAGCCACAGAATCGGCCTCACTGGAACCCTTCTCCCCTGGTAGCCCTGCAGTTCTCCTAGGGCACCTCCTGCCACAGGGGGGGAGGGCAGTAATGTGCCTCTGCCTCCAGAAAATGGAGGGAAATGCCAGTGTCAGCCCTGCAGGTCAGCCTCCATCCTAAGCCCCGCTAATACCCAGCATTCCGGGCGCCATAAAGATGAAGGGGCCCATGGCCTCCTCAGGGGCCCCTGCGCATAAACACCCCCAGTGATACAGCTCCCTACACCATAGCTCATGAGGCCCATTTACTTTCCACTTTGTTCTGAATTTTCATCTCAGGAGGTTTGCAAGTCGCTAACAGCAGGAACTTTCCAGAAGTTGCAGAATATAATTGGTGCATTCTCAGCCTTGCCACTCTCCGAGCACGCCAGGCAGCCGCCTACCAGTGAGTGGAGGAGGTGGGAGGCTGAGGGTGGCCCACAGAGTCTAGGTGAGAAGAGGCCACGGAGGACCACCGTGACCAGCCTCCACTCCTGGGTGAGTGTAGGCTACACCCCAGCCGGCCCCAATCCCGGTCCTGTTTGTGAAAATAAGATCAGCCCACACTCAGCTATTCTGGGAAGATTAGCTATCATAACACAGAACTTCTCTCCTGGGCAGGAAGTTTGTCTTTAAATACACCCTGAACCCCTCCCATTGCAAAATCAACACTGCCTCTGGTCAGGCCTGCGGGGAGTGGGGAGGGGTGATGGAGGAAGTCAGCTGTCACTGTCCTCTCCTAAGGAGCCCAAGCCACACAGGATTGCCAAGTCTCCTAACCATTGCACTTCTCTTGGTACAAGTCCTAGGACTGGGTTTCTCAGGGTCACCCTGTCCCTTTGATGATCTCTAGGGATGGCCTATTGCATTTCCCACAGGAAACTAAACTTCTTGTAGTAAAATTCACCCCCTCCTTCAGTCTCCTCCAAAGAGTCAAACTAATACCTCCTAAGCACCTACTATGTGCTTCACAAGCTTTAGTACATCGAAATTCTTTACAACCCTGCAAGTGTGGAAATACCACCATCCTTTTTAAAACATGACCTACCAGGGGCGCCTGGGTGACTCAGTTGCCTAAGCGTCTGCCTTCAGCTCAGGTCATGATCCCAGGGTCCTGGGATCGAACCCCGCGTCAGGCTCCCTGCTCAGCCGGGAGTCTGCTTCTCCCTCTCCCTCTGCCTGCCCTTCCCCTTGCTTGTGCATTCTCTCTCTGTGTCAGACAACTCAATAAAATCTTTTTTTAATAAATAAACAAATAAAAATGACATAACAGCCTCAGAGAGGATAAAGAAATTCCCCTGAGATCACTCAGTGCACAGGCCCCAGGATCAGACCAGGACACAACGCAAGACTGAGTCTCTGCCCTGTACTTTCTCCTCCAAGTCTCACTCCACCAGGAAGACAGGAGGCTGGACACTGAGCGAGCAGGGGAAGCACTCCAGCTGTGACTCACCATGCTGCCTCCATGACAGGTAAGCTCACGTCTGCCTGCAGCCTGGACGGCCTGGATGCAGGGTTCCCAGCAGGCACCCGAGGCCAAGGAGTAGCCATCATGGCTTTTCCCTCTTCCATCAGAGGAGAGGGAAGAGCTTCTAGAGTTCCACCTGGAATTAGAGTTGGATAAGGAGTATTAATGTCAGGTGGGTTTAAGTCCAGGTAGACTCCCCGGAAGAAAGGCGATCGTGGCCAGTTTTACAAAGAAATGAAATTCGTTGTGCAGAGAGAAGGAAGAAAACCCCAGAGCAGGTTGGAGAGGCAGACAGACCACTGTGGGGAGTGGGCTGGGGTGGGGGGAGCCGCAGGAATGACACTCTGTGGGGCTCAGCGGCCATCTGCGTTTCTCCCATCCAGAGCTCAGAATCCCAGGTCCCGGAGGGGGCTCCAGCAGCCCTCCTCATGCGGTCTACTCCACATTCCTCACATTCTTTACGCTCAATTAAGGAGAAATAATCAGGGGAGCAAGCAAGGCCGCGGCAGGGCAGCCATGCCCCCACGCTGGCGGCATCATGTGTGCGGAAATAGCCCCCCTCGGTCCAGCCAGACCAGACCTCAGATGAAGGGGCCTTAGGGGGATGAGGGAAGCCAGCGGCGAGGACAAGGGTGTCTCTCTGTGCTCCACACAGACAAAAGAGCGTGGAGGAGGTGGGTAGGGGGGTGGGATCAGGAGAGAAAAGATGAGAAGGCCAGGTCAGAACAGAGGGAAGATGTGCAGCCAGAAGGCCTTGGCCATCCATTCTAAATCATGTTACCGCTTTACCAAAGTCACAGCATTGTGTCGCCATTACCATCTGCCATCATCATCAAATGCCCTTTGAGACCCTGCTGGGTGCTTAGAGTGTTCTCACCTTCATCAGTTTAGTGGCATGTGCTGATTAAGAGAGTCATGGGAATATTACCTCTCTGCAGAGGTCCAAATATACCAGCCTAGTCTGCAGGGGGTGCCACCCTTCAACGTGCTTGTCATTTCCTCCCTTTGGACCAAATGGGCCTGGTCATCCAAGCAAGCTCCTGCTCCCTCTAGACTCTATCCAAGGACTGCCTCCACCCCTACCCTCAAACCTCACCCCCACAAAAGCCTTCCCCAACATCCCCAGTAGACCCAGAGTCTCCCCTGGGCTCCTCCTTCACCTGATACCTATAACCAGGGCAGTTCTTCTACTATTTTGTAATTTTAGGTATATATGTCTATATCCCCCACCCCCCAGAATGAGTAACAACTAAATGAACCATCATTATTAAATGAGCATGTTCTATGTACCAGGCACTGTGTTAGCACTTGGTACATGACCTCCTTTAATCCTTTTAACATCCCTAGAGGTCGTTATCATCATTATCCCCAATTTACCTATGAGGAAGTCAAGAGTTGGAAAGGTTAAGTAACAACTTGTCCAAAGTGACCCAGGCTAGTAAATCATTGGGGGGAAGACTTGAACACAGGATCATAAAATGCCAAAACCCATGCTATTGATTGAACATAGATGTTTGAGGACAAGCCCATATCTGGCCTTGCTCACCACCGTACTGCAAAGAATAGGTGATCAACAACATGGGCTTTGCAGTTTCAGCAGCAAAACTGAGCCAAAAACTCCCTTCTCACCTCCCTTTATCAATGGATCAGATTGGTGAGACGATTTGTTAGACCAAGGACCCATTCCATGCTCTTTCTTGGGTCTACTCTTAGGACACACCCTATGGCCACTCTGGGGTCTCAGTCCATGGTCAGAGGCACGGGCCACTTTATCATCACGGCAGGACTCAGTCTGGGCCTAGCACAGAGGATCAGTCTGTGGCCGGTGTATGGTAGAGTGAGGTGTGTGTCAGAGGAAGAGAACACCTCTCTGCCCAGCTGACTTGCGGCTGAATAGATAATGGATGGTTCTCGAGCCAGAGAGTCTTGCTCCGCTCTTAGAGGTGGAGAGATAATACGCGTGAGAGGAACTGGCTGGGTGTGTGGACTAGCACGGCCCGGAGAGTCCTGGGAACGGGGGTGAGGAGACGTGCCCCCTAAGCGAGCGCCGTGTATGCTTTGCGAGTCCCACATATGTGGGAGTGTGTGGTGTGGCACATGTGTGTGCTGTGTGCGGTGGGGTGACAGGGGCTGGGTAGGGTGTGGGAGAGACAAGCACACACACCTGTAATAACATTGGCTTCAGACGCTAGGAGAGAAGAAATTCCCCAAATGTTTTATCAGAGCCGAAGTTACTAAATTACGTTGTTGTTTTAAATTTGAGCTTCTCTGCCTGCAAACGGGGGGGATCTCAGGTTCACGAGCTTAATGCTTGGCTGGGCCTGGAGCTCCACTTCCCCACCCAACCCGGGCTCCCAGAGCTCCCAGGCCTGAGGAACAAAAGTTTTCTCTCCCAGGGCTTTGAAGTGGAAACACTAACTGCTCCCTTTAATTAGAAAGAAACCCCCTATTGTTCCTGCTTTATTACTGATGGATGAAGACGTTGTTGGGGGGGAGATTCTGAAGAGCAGGGGTGGGGTGGGGGAGGAGTGGAGGGGACACAAAAATCTCTATTTAGAATAGACAATCTCCACACTCAGTCTCCATGCACCAAGGCAGACCTCTTTGTCCACACAATCAACCAAGACTTTACAGGGCCTCAGCCTTTGATTAGATGTTATGGGAAACAGGGAAGATAGGGTCTCAGCCCTCAAAGAGTTTATAATCTAGGTAAGGGAGGCAGGCAGGGCGACAAGAAATAAAAGAGAACAGTACTGCGAAACATAAGCAAGAAGAAAAAAGGATACATGGAACGGAGAGACAGTCCCGTGAGACAACCTCCTAAGAAATTTCTGAGGGGGCAGTGGCTAGGAACTTGAGCTGGATGCTCCGGAGAGAATTGACAGCGAGAAGGAGAAGCTACAGGAGAAGAGGCTCCCACTCCGAGTAGGGTAAATGGGCCTGGGCAAAGGCACAGAAGCAGCTTCTTTCGAGAACAGTATGGAAATGGGTCTGTTGGTGGGCGGGG
>LNAC01000033.1:3979521-3990734 GCA_002007465.1 Ailurus styani | reverse complement strand
CCCACCCCCACCCCCCGCCCATGTAAGGAGGCATGGAGGGAAGGGGAGCAAAAGAGGGAAGCCAGCTGGGGAGCTCCTGAGGAAGCCCAGTAATGATGGCTTAGATGAAGGTGATGGCAGTGGGATCAGGAAAGAAAAGGTGAGTCTGGGAGAGATTTCAAAGGAAGAAAAAGATGTGTTGACAGAATAGATATAAGAGGATAAGGAGTGGGATGAGTCAAAGACACCTCTAAGATCTCTAGTCTGGGAGACTAGGAGGGTGGTGGAGGGGGAAGAGGGTAGAAGCCCTCTAGGGAAAGTGTGGGACCAGAGGAGTTAATAAACAAAACCCCCAAAAGCTTCACAGTCTTCCAGAGCCCAGAGGTGTCCTGAGCCTAGTAGCAACTCCAGGGCAAGAGAGCCCTGTTCCCTGACAATGGGAATACCATTAATGAAAACGACAACTTTTGTACAATCTTTTTTTCATGTACTTCAAAGTGATTCACGCTCATACCTTATTTGATCCTCAAAACAACCACAGTCGGTATCATTATCCCCATTTTGCAGATGAAAAAACTGAGGACTAAACAACTTTGTCTTAAGTCACACAACTAGTTAAGGGCAGAGCTGGAAGCAGAAGCTTTCTGGCTTTCGGCTCAGAACCCCTCCCAGTGCCTGCTGGCAGCCCAGGAGAGGGGTGGGGCCGGGAGCGGCATGTGCCCTGAATCACTGGGGGCAAGGGGTCCAGGGCTCAGAGACAGGGTCCACCCCGGACTTCAACAGCACCTCCAGCCTTCTCCTCACACTCACATAGGGCGTAAGTCGGGAGCCCAGGGTTGGAAACGCCAAGTCTAATCAGACCTCACAAGCCCACAGATGGTTTGAATCAATGTGCTACCTTGATAGGAATAATGAGGAGTCCTGAAGACAGTCTTATGCCAGCTCTATCCGTCTGGACAGAGAACCCTGTTTTCCACAAGAATTTCCCCATCCAGGGTCCTGTCACCCACCAGGCGGGGCAAATCCTTCAGGAGGATGTCCCCTAGTCCCACATCCCTCCTGCTCCCCAGCCCCCACCAGCAGAACCGCCCACAGATTTTCCACAAACTTTGGCCTCGGGTTCTGATTTGACAAACTCTTGACTTCTCAGGCTTTTCTCGAGGCTGAAAATGGTTCCTAGGGAGAAACAGTTGACCACAGCTGACAAGGCTGGGCAGGGGTTGTGAGGCAATATGGTAGGGTGGATGGACCTGAATCCAGAGAAATGAAGAACCCTACAAATGTCCCACCCACTTCCTGGCAGAAAGAGTATTCCTAATGTGCATTGTTTCATTCGATCAACATGACAAATGTCACGAGGACATTTCCTTTGATGGGATAGCTGACCGAGATCACCCACATCTCATGGAGTTAATCAGCCTATAAGGTCACAGATTCCCAGCAACAGAACCAGACCTACAATCTAGAAAAACCTCTCCTCTTACTGTGGGAGCCCATCCGAGGCAGGACCCCAGAATGGCGGCAGTGGCCATTCCCCAGGGGAAGCTCAGGCTTAGGATCTCAACCCCACCGCCTCCCCCAAGGGTGGTCCTGTGGGCAGGGACCTACTTTCATGTAATTTGGTCCTGCCCCACTCCTTGCCCAGCAAAGCTTAATTTGAAGCTTAAAAAACAATGAAGTTAATTTAAAAAAAAACCTTTCATTGAGTTCCATGAGACCCCTATTAATTTTACTGTTTCAATAAAGCATTTATTTAATTGTCTCCAGAAGGGCCCTGTTAAATGCACAGATGTTACCTGAGTCAGAAGGGAGGGAGCTGGGAGCCTTTTCTTCACCCTCTCCCGTTAGCACATTAGCAGGATTCTGTTATTGGATTAACTGATTGTCACCTTAAAAGTCACAAAGTAGAGCCCTGAGGGAATGAGACACAAGGCAGGTAAATTCTGGGGAGCCGTTTGGGTCACAGTTGCAGAAAGCAGCAAGCCAGGCTGGTGATAAAGAGTTTGGGTTAGTTTAAAACAAAAGGCGAGCTTTTTTTTTCCCCCCTGCTAATGAGGAGACACTTGCTCTTGAGCCAGTGGCACAAGGCTGATGACCCTGAAAAAAATCAGAGAACAAGCACATCAGTAGATGTTTGCTATCCAAACCATAGGAAGGGACGGGCCTCCACTTGAGTCGACAGAGGATCAGGGGAACGTCACGTTCAGTCCTTCCACAGTTATTTACTCAGTACCTACTACATCCTGCCACTACTTGGATTTTGAGGCCGTGGCAGTGAACAACACAGAACCCCTGCTCTCGTGGTGCATACATTCTAATGAGGGGACACACGGACAACAAAAAATATAACAGACGTATCAAGATGATTTCAGACAATGAGTGCTCTGAGGACAAAACAGAGTGATTTGGTAGAAAGTGGTCAGAGGAGGCCTGTGAAAAGAACTTTGAGCCAAGACCTGAATATATGGAGAAGGAGCCAACCACAGAAAGGTCTGAGAGAAGAGCTTTCCAGACAGAGAGAACAGCAGTGCAAAGATCCTGGGGCCCCATTTTGAGAAGAGAATTATCAAATGACTAATCAGAGGAGCATGATCTGGGGAGAGACCCAAGAGACCCTCTAATGTAAGACTATGCCAAGAAATAATCTCAGGACAGACCTCCATTTATCTTCGTGTCCCTGGTTATTTGCTTGGTGTCTAGCACAGAATAGGTGATCAACAAATATCGGCTTGAAGGGGGAAAGGAATGAGAGGAAGGGTAAGATTGAACATTTAGAGGAAACTTCATTTAGTCAGATTACTTTCTTAGTCAACAACCAATTAAAACAGAAAGAGGGGGAAAAAACAGCTGAGTCTACACACTAGGTAACTTCGTTACCGAGCAGGGGAATGCCCAGGAGAAGGGGGATACGTAGGCACCTATCTAGGAGATCAAAATGTAACTGAAGAAACAGTAATAGTAATTGCTCCTAAAATTATTATAGGCTCTGATTATAGCTTAAGCGGTGCTTTTGCACACATTTCCTGTTTCTCACAGACTCATGAAATAGCAAATAACACTATTAGTCAATGTTTAATGAATTGCCGATAGACCCTGGCACCGTGCTAGGTGATAGGGATATACTGGGAACAGCAATCAAACAAGGCCCCGCTTCCATGGACTATATAGCCCAGAGTCGACAGACTTCAACCAAATGACACAGATCAGAGACATTACAACCACAACGAGTGTTGCAGTGGATAGGTACAAAGGACTGCAAGCACCCATACTGGGGTGATCAGGAGAGGCTTCCTTGGGGAGGTGTCTTAGGAGCTGAGCTCTAAGGAAGAGTGGAGTCACTAGGTAAAGCGGGCACACAAGAGTGTTCCAAGCAGAGCGAACAGTAGGTGAAAGGAGAGAGCAAGGGGCAAATAAGAAGCAAGGGAGGGTAAGTGGGTCCTGAGCAGAGACAGGGAGGCCCAGTGAAGGGGGTAGTGAGAGTGGGTAAGGCTCTAGTATGCAAGGACCTCAGACAGCACAGAAGAAAGTTTGTCTTTGGCCTACAGGAAGCCAGAAGCTACTGGAGGTTTTAAGGTATCTTCAAAGACTTGAAGGGCTGTCCCGAGGAAGATGGTTTAGATTTTCTACCATCAAATAATCTCTTGGCCTCCTGTAAGAGAGTGAGCTTGTCCATCATGAGAGTGGGGCTGTGGTTGGCTCTTTGAATGCCAGGGAGAGGCCCTCCTTTGGCCAGGAGCCTGGGCAGCACCGCTGACTTCAATTTTTTCACCATCAAGGATCCCTTTTACTCATCCTGCTGCTCCCACAGACTCCAGATTTTTTAGCATCTACCTCCTGGGATACATTAACATAATATAATTCCCCCCCATTTTTCTTGTTTTGTTTTTGTTTTTGTTTTTGTTTTGACAGAGAGAGAGAGATCACAAGTAGGCAGAGAGGCAGGCAGAGAGAGAGGAGGAAGCAGGCTCTCCACCGAGCAGGGAGCCCGATATGGGCCTCGATCCCAGGACCCTGAGATCACGACCTGAGCCGAAGGCAGAGGCTTTAACCCACTGAGCCACCCAGGCGCCCCCCCCCCATTTTTCTTAATAAACAACCAATGTCATTCCCCAGGACAAGAAACGCAATGCGTGGTATGATTTTGGCCACAAGTAAAGAAATTCAATGTCTCCTTTGACTGGGCAAACTTTTCAGGAAATATGTATAATTTCCTATAGGCTTTCTGAAATATTGACAATAGCTCCCCACTTCTGGTACACTTACAGACACTGGGACATCTTTTAGCTACAGGCTGAGAACTACTATTCTATGGTCCTACCCAAGGTCCATAACCAGGGTACTCTGAACCACACAGTATAGCTTCCTTGTGTTTAGCCATCTGGGGAAGCAGCAATAAATGAGAACTAAACCATCAGGGAAGGGCTTGCTGAAACAAAGAAAGCCTTAAGAAGGGCCTTGAAGGATGGACAAGCTCTGGATAGGTGGGAAAGAGTGTTGTCAGGCAGGAGCAGCAGAATGTTCTCTAAGATTTGGTGCAGCAACCAGCCAGGCTGCTATGTGGAGTCAGGAAGTATTTGTGGATACAAGAATAGAAAAGTCAGTCGCAACTGACTTTAAATGCCAAGCTGAATTATCCTCCAAATGACGGGGAGTCATCAAAGATTTCAGAACAGGAAAATGATGTGTTGGAAGCAATGTTCTTGGCAGATGAATCTGGTGCCCATGCATGCTTCAAGGTGGGAGGGGAACTTCGAGGGGACCCAATCAACAGACCAGATGTGAGACGAAGAGCCTGGACTGGGGAGGATGACAGTGAGCAAATAAAGGAGCAAATCCAAGAGACTTTTTTTTTTTAAAGCCCAGGACTTGAATTTGAGTTTAGAAGCAGCAGAGAGACTGAGAGGCGTCTTGGAGCTTGCTGGCTCAGAAATGAGACTGTCACCAGGGGAAGCTCACAGGACTGGGGGAGATGATAAACGCATGGACCATCTTAGGGAGTTTTTACCCCGTCGTTCCCGGTGGCTACCTCTCTGCAAGAGGGATCGGAGGGGCAGGCAAGGTGGCTTTCCCATCTTATGATATATAATCTCCTTTAATAGAGGGATTTTGTATAATTTTTACTTCCTTTTTTGTGCTTTTTGAGATTTCTCAAATAATTATTTTAATTTCATACAGACTCCCAGAGTCTCGTTAACTCTTTGTAAAACATCACTGGTGATTTGTTCCCTCTCCCCTGCGGGGGGGTGGGGAGGGAAGGACGGAATGATCCACAGGGTCTGCTGGGGTCTCCGATAAACACATCATGGGGGTTCGGTCTCTGCTCCTGAGTCTGTGGGTTTCCCTGTGGGTGAGCGGGGAGGGCTCTTCAATGTACCTCTTTCTTCGTCTCCCTCCTTCTCTCCTCACCGGCTCAAATATCATCAGACAGCCGTCTATCCCTGTCAGATAGCAATGCCAGGCTGGGAAAGACTGACCTTGGCATTATTACAGCCTCGATCAGCCCGGCCCAGCCCAGCCCAGCCCAGGAACTAAACTACAGGCAGCAGGACCGAACCTGGAAGAGCACGAGCCTTGCACGCACAGGCATCTGTGTCCAAATCCCAGCTCTGTCACCGGTTACCTCACCTCCCAGTACGTCAATCTTCTCATCTTGAAAATTGGAGATAATAATAGTATTTATTTCCTAGAGGCATTAAGTGGATCAAACCATGATGAAAGGCATTTAATAAGCATGCTCTATCATTAGTATTAATGTGAACAATAAAATAATAAAACTTTATGACCAAACTCTGTTGCCTGGAGACAAAGATAACCTTCACACACTTCCATCTTGGTTCCCACTGGTGGCACGTACTTGCCTCTCTCCATCTCCATGCTGACTGGAATTTTCTTTTCCCAAACCAACAAAGACAGGAGAGAAAAACCTAAATCAGGGCCCGAGTTGCTGCTTGCTCATTTCTCGGTGGTCTGCTCTACAGCTGGAAGATGTGTGTGACATTCAACAGATTCCTTAATCTCATGAGCCCCAATTCCCTCCTGTATTAAACAGGTGTGACGATACTGACCTCACAGTGTGGGTCAAGAGGCTGGATAGCTCCTGGCCACAGCAGGCTTTCAGTTCAAGATGGTTCTCTGCCGGGGCTCTGGCCGGGGCTCCAGGTAGGAGCTGGTTCTTCCCAATTACACCATAAGCTCCTGAAGGCACAAGCAGTTCCCCTGAAAGGTAAGGAGCCGTCTTCCTCCCAGGTCTCGGTCCAGGCCAGCCTCCTGGGGCAGCCAGGGAAGAGGGAGAGGACTGTCGGCCCTCTAGAGGACCAGAACCAGATGCACAAACTCAACAGCCTCCCTTTCTTCCCCTTTTCTCTCCACTTTCCAAATTATAGCCCCAAGGTTGCCTGAAAAGAACTGGTCCTATTTGACAAGGGCCTAGAAGGAAAGTTGGCCCCGTGCACCCTCAGGGTGCATTTGGCTTGCTCAAAGAAGGTATAATCACGCAGCCCCTATGCTCCATTCCCATCCCTCTCTGATGCAAAGGCATCTGGACAAAGGCAAAGGTCTCCCTTCACTACCCCCTGCCACCAGAGTCCATCCATCACCCAGTAGTGATCCAATGGTCAACTCTCCATTCACCTACTAGCCTCTCCATCTGGCCCAGGAACAGAGGCCTTGGAGTTCAGCTCTTATAGAATTTCAGTTCTGGGCTGGGTCTAACACCAAGGCAGGCCCCTTGCTCCTTTCCCCAGGTAATGAATGGCTCTAAAGAGGCACCTCTCAGCCTTCTCTGGGGTCCCTCCACCCCCACCCTCCACCTCCTCCAATCAAAGGAAGCAGTGTGGGAGGAGGACACACATCTCAGCCAACCAGGAAAGGGAGAGAAAGAGAAGCAGCAGTGCAGCTCTCTGGGCTGGTGGGTGAGGCTGAGCAGGAGGGAGGACAAAAAAAAGAAAGAGCCCTGCCCAGGGAGGGAGACTAGATGGACACTCGGGACGCCAGACCCACAGACAACAGCCTGGGCAGTGAGAGCTCTCAGAGGCTACAAAGCCTAAAGGTTGCTAGGGTCCTGGAGGGCCTCACCCTCTGACAGGTTCATGGAGTCATAACGGCTCATGTTTGCATCTTGGGACCCACGCAGAGGAACTAAGCTCTTTTCCAGAAACGAGTAGAAAGATCTCTCCTGAGTCACAGCTTTCTGTCTTTTTGTCTGACTGTCTTTCTCAGGATTCGGGGCTTTTGTCTCTGCCTCCCTGTCTCCGCATCGTGTTGTCTTGTCTCTTTTCTTTCTCCCTCTGCCCCCATCTCTGTCGCAGATCATTTCTTGGGGACTCTGCCTTGGGGCTCCCGCTCTCCAGTGTGTAGGAAACCTGACCTTCATCATCTGTTTTTTATATTTTGGAAAGTCAGCTTCACTTCCTACCTGAGGGAAGTGGGGGGTGGGAGAGCAGGCTGCCTGACTCCACCCCTTTACCTCCCCCTCCTCTCCTGCGTCCATCCCCTCCCCCAGCTTCTTGCCCCAGGGAGGCCTATCCTGCTCTAGTCACTTTGGCATCAGTCAGGCCCGGATTCGGGGTCTTCTCTCCACAGCTCACTGTGGGGTGGGGGAGGCAGGGAAGCGTCTTCTGATCAACAGACCACTGGTTTGCTGATTTGGAAAAAAGTGAAAATTCCAGGCACAGTGAAAGCCCAGGAGGCTGAGGGATTTCACCAGTGGAAGCCAGGATGGAAGTAAAGTCATTTCTGCCTCTGGGCAGAGTTACAGCCAACCAAGCAATGTGGTCACAGATGTTTATTTGTTTGATATGACCGAGAATACTAGCAATAGATCACACATACCGAGGACTTGCCCTGTGCCGGGCACTTTACATGTCTTTGCATATTATCACTCAACAACTTCGCGTGGTGGGTACTAGTATTTTCTCCCATTTTCTTCGTGAGAAAACTCGACACAGAGAGGTCAGCTGCCTTGCCCAAGGTAATTCAGCTAATGAGATTTGAATCCTGGTTTCTCCGACTCCAAGTCCCAAGCTCTCAACTCTCCATCAAAGTTTCCAAGACCAGAGAAATGTATTTTGTACACTTCCTTTGAAAGGAGATAAAATCCACAGAACTCTGAGAATATACCGTCAGGTCCCAGGCACCCCTGATGGAGAAGTGTTGTAACTCGCTGCTTTCCGGGAGACCTAGAAGAACCAGCTAACAAAGACTCCACAGAGAGGCTAGAAGAGTGCACTTCAGGAAGGAAGAGCTGGGAGGGCGACCTGGGAAAACACGGATGATGGCTGCAAGTCAGGACACAGAGCAGGCACCGGGCTGGGGAAGTCTGGCTCATACAGGGAAATAAAAAGGGGCGAACAGGGCTGGAGGGAGGGCTGGGGCAGCTCACGGAGCCCCAGCAGCCCAGTTCAGTTTACCCTCCAAGTTTCCAAACAGGAGCATAATACTCCAAAAGAGGTGTTCGAGACCTGGGCTGGAGGTTAAAGGGAGACGATGGAAAGGGCTTCTGAGAGGTTGGTATCACAATCCTGGCAGCCCAGGACCACCTGACAAAACATGCAGACAGGAGGTATCTAAAAGACGTTTCCAGAGAAATCTAGCATTTTGGAGTGTGAACCCTCTGCCTCCTTCCCAAGTTAGCCTTTGGGTTGGGTAGGGGTGTGGCAGGCAGAGAGAGAAGCAGGAAGACGAGGTGTGTCTGTAGCCCTGAGCCTTCACACTAGCAGACACTCTGGACTGCGGGCGGCTGTAGCCCTAAGTGACAGCCGGAGGAAGACTCTCTTGTGAAGATGGCATTCAGTGCTCAGAGTTGGACACTGGCCTGAGGAGGAGTGTGTCCCTGCCAGATCTCGGGGATGGGGCGGGATGAGCGGGGGCAGACTATAGATCCAGAGCTTGAAGCAGTATTTTGTGTCTCTTTCAATTCTTTGAAATGATGATTCTTCTCCCTGGGTGGCAAAAAGGAAAAAAAAAAGAAAAGAAAAGAAAAAGAAAAAGCAAACAAGCAGAATTTGGTTAAGAACTCAAGAACTGCCAATTCAGAAACTCTAATCTGTCCAAAAGTGCAATCCCTTTTTTTCAGAGGCCAAAAACCTATTTCCATCAAAGATTGTATATGTCTGTGTGTCTGAGAGCTGGCGGAGGAGACAGAGTGGGTGTGAGGAGAGAGTTGAAATGCCTTTGTTCCTGTGTGTGAAGCTAAATCTCCTGGGGCTTCTACATGTGTGTTATATGTACATTTGTGCCTGTTTCTCAGGCCCTTGTGTGCACTGAACTTTCAAACCATAATAGAAACACTGAAGCTTGGCAAAGATATCATAGGAATAATTATCTAATTTCAGAACATGTTATTATAATACCTACTTGATGTGTAACAAACTTAACAATGTTCGCGTTATATTCACCAACTCTAAGAGACTCATGATGCCAAGTCCTACCTCAGAGGCTTCTCCAAGACCCTAGAACAGAGCAGGCCCCAAAGAAAGCTCTTTAAGGAATATCCACCCCCCCACGTCCCATCCCCCACTCCATGGCATCCTCCTGGATGCAGAGGTTTGGCTGGGGAGATATGAGGAGATCGCTGGAAGAGAGGCAGAGCCTATCTTGGGTGGCAACTCTGTTCCTCCAGAATCCCCAGTCTTCACCAGTAGAAGAGAACAGCCTGGAACTGGGAAAAGAACAGCCATTTTGGGGTCACAGAGGCAGATAGGCTTTCCCTGACTCAGCAGTGGGCCAGGGGGGCCTCAGGATTTGCAAGCCTCCCTTCTTCCCCAGGGGCTGGGTTGGATTGAGCCTGTGTGAGGAGAATGTTTGCTGTTTGCTGCTGCTCCCTGTTGACTTTAGCCAGTAGCTCTGTTTACAAACCCAGGTTGGTTTTCCCAGCACAGTTAATTAGAACAAAGACATCTGGTGTGAGGGCTGGGGAGGGCATCTGCTCAGAGCATTCCCCCCACCCCCAGCAGCAGTGGGCCAGCACAGGGCAGAGCAGCTAAACAGGACCAGACCGAAACCACCAAACCCAAGGTTCTCAGGAGAACCATGGCTTTTCTCACTCTGCCTTTCCCATGCTTGCCAAGTTAGACCGGGCCCCAACTCTCCAGTCTTAGGGGACCCCAAGAGTCAGGGATGGATGCCCCTGCCTCAGTGGAATTGCAGACTGGAGATCAAAGACTCAGTCCTCTCCTCTGCCCTTCCATGTCCAAAAGAATCAGGCAGTGATTCCGCATTCTGTGGGAATGCCAAACCTCTTCAGCCCCCTGGAGGAAAATCTCCCCTCCCTGACACCCCCTCACAGAGGTGTCCTTCTGACACCTCCCTGACTCCTCTCCAGCCAATCTCTGACACTGCGGGGAGAAAAGAGATTAACCGGTCTAGAACCAGAGGGAGGCAGGAAGGTGCCCAGGAAGGTGAGAGGTTCTGGGTGGACAGTTCCAGGGCTGTGGGGAAGTGGAGGGCTGGGATGGGGAGGGGCAGCGGCTTATCTCTCCCAGGAGGGGGGAGCTCACTCCAAACAGCTAATGCACTGGCGTGTGAAAGCCCCTCAATTAGCACTAATGATGCAATCAGGGAGGGAGGAGGAGGGACCACAAGTTCTGGCGGAGTCAGCACCAACTTACACGCAAGGTACACGCTGCCTTCCTCCGACAGTGTCCCCTTCAGACACACCAATGCACACACTCCACGGACAGCCCGGACCACGCAAGTCCGTGGGTTGCAAATGCACTCTTTGCACAAACTCCTAGCATGCATATGGTTCTCGATCCGCTGCTCACTGCGGGGACGCCGGGGGGAGGAGCTCGATCTGCGGCTTCAGGGTCAAGGGAAATGAGAAACCAGAAGGGCTTGGTGGTTGAAGTTGAATAGGGCGCCTTCGATCCTCTGGTCCCAGAGTTCCCGACCCACGCAGGCTCGCAGGTGCCAGCCTCTCTACGTCCACCTCCCCACATCACCCCCACCCCTTCGCCCCGGGATCCGGGACTGGCCGAGGAGCCTCTATCCCCAGCGCGACCGGAGGGAGGCCCTGGGTCTCCGGAGAGAGCTCCGAGATCACACGGACCCCCAGCACCCCAGAGCCAGCTGCTCGTCCGCTCCGGAGCCCGTTACTCGCCGGCCTCACCCCTTTTTCTTCTCCCCACCCCTCCCGGCCGGCTCCGTTATCCGCCTCCTGGTCCCGCTATCCGGCAGCCCCGGCCCCGTTATCGGCCCCCGCGCCGGGCCCGGCACCCCCGCGCGTCGCGGGGTCG
>LNAC01000033.1:3935589-3974899 GCA_002007465.1 Ailurus styani | reverse complement strand
CGAATGTACGGTACAGCAAACCTGTCCCCCCACCCCGGCCCCCACATTGTGCAGCTCTCCCCCTCTCCCTCCTGTGGCCTGGACAACTCGGCCTTTGTGTTCCTACCCCACAGGGTGCTGGTGGTTTTGAGCAGCATCTGATCCCTGGCTGATGTGCAGTGTGGAGGAAGCAGGGCTCTCTCTCTGGATGCCGGTTTAGGTGTTCATGACAAAGTCAGGCTCTGTTTCCCAGAAGTCCCTGACTAGCTGGGCTGTACTGAGCCCACCCTCGGGTCCTGCGGAGTGGGCAGGCCCTTGTGAGCGTGCCCCCAAGGAAATGATCTTCCCCAGAAACCATCCCTTAACTACTGCTCCCATTGGTGGCTATGACTACCCCCACTACCCAACATATGCAAAGAACACCCAAGGCTGTGCCATTAGATGCTTTGTTCTTACAAATGCTTGTTACCAGTCCTCAGGGAGCTTGTTTTTCTGCCCACAAGACCAGAGCTGAGAGAAAATGAAGTTGCCAGAAAGTAAAAATGATAAGGAATAGAGGACTGGGACGCCTCGGTGGCTCAGTCAGTTAAACATCTGCCTTCAGCTCAGGCTACCATCCCAGGGTCCTAGGATCTGAGTCTTGCATCAGGGTCCTTGCTCAGCAGGGAGCCTCCTTCTCCCTCTGCCTGCCGCTCCTGCTGCTTGTGCTCGCTCTCTTTCTGACAAGTAAATAAATAAAGTCTTAAAAAAAAAGGGGGGGGGCTAGAGGACTGGAGCAGGGGAGGAGGTATAACACCCATTTGCTGGCTTGTTGATTAACAAATGTTATTCTTAGAAAGAACCAGGCTGTGGAATCCAAGTGATATAAATTTGAATGCTAGCTTCTCCATTGGTTAGCTGTGTGACATTATGTAAGTTACTTAACTTCTCTGAGTTAGTTTCCTCACCTATAAATTGGAGATTAATAATAATAAATTGGAGATTATGTCTGTGTAAGGTTATTGTAAGAATCAGGTTATGCGTGTAGAACATTTAGCACAGTGCCTGGCACATGGCTGACACATGGTGTCCAGACCTGCCCATTTACCTGAGCGACAGGAGGTAAGAGGCTGATGTCCATCAGCAGCAGCTCTGGCTGCAGGGGCACAGGGCAGGCTTCCCCGGGCAGTGCTGCTGTTCTCTTCTGGCCGGAGATGAAGCAACAGCCTAGGGATGGGGGTGGGAGGCGGGTAGTGCAGAGGGAGGGGGGCCTCTGACAGCCCAGCCCTTCCCTGTCCCCACCCCGACCCTGTGACCTAATGACCTGCCCTGGGCCTCCCCCAGCTCTATGGCTACTGCTACCAGGACAGCGAGGACATCCCGGACACCCTGACCACCATCACAGAGCTGGGTGCCCCTGTGGAGATGATCCAGCTGCTGCAGACTTCCTGGGAGGACCGCTTCCGAGTGAGCAGGGAGGAGGGCTGGGCCCTGGGCTCCTTGCTGGGATGGTTTTCCCTTAGAAGGCCAGCCCTCCAGAGCAGCTTGGACGACTCCTCAGTCAGAAAAAGGAGGGAAAGATGGAGCAAAGCTGACTCAGCGATCAGCCAAAGGGTTAAAAAAAAGAAGCAAGATATAGAGGATCCTGACATCTTTTTGTGCTCTTGCTCCCCTTACACACATACACACACGCGCGCGCGCGCGTGCGTGCACTCATAGCCTGGCTGCAAGAGGGCCAGTGTCCTAGGACTAGAAAAGACCTTAAGGTCATCTGACCCTCCCTCTGTTTCCACGCACTGGACTAAAGCCCAGTCAAGATGCAGCTTCAAGGGAGGAGACCCCGTATCCCCAAATTTCTGTGCTGCCTCTTTCCTATCACTGTTACTCTCAGGGTCAGGCCAGCCCACGGTCAATAGAAAATCACTGGCTTGCTCTGTAAGGCCCCTAACCCTCAGCCCTCAGTAAGCACTGGGGCCTTTAAGAGAAAAGTCAAGCCACCCGATCCCTGCCCCCAAGGCATGAGCCCCAGACCCCCTCCCAGGAGAGAAGCCTAAGAGCAGCCTTGTGTCTGCCCCTCAGATCTGCCTGAGCCTGGGCCGGCTCCTTCACCACCTGGCCCACTCCCCACTGGGCTCGGTCACTCTGCTGGACTTCCGCCCCCGACAGTTTGTGCTGGTGGACGGGGAGCTGAAGGTGACGGACCTGGACGACGCACGCGTGGAGGAGACGCCGTGTGCCAGCAGTGCTGACTGCATCCTGGAGTTTCCAGCCAGGAACTTCAGCCTGCCCTGCTCGGCCCAGGGCTGGTGTGAGGGCATGAATGAGAAGCGCAACCTCTACAATGCCTACAGGTGACCTCCGCCCCACNGGGGGGGGGGGGGGGGGGGGAGAGTGGGAGGGCATGGCAAGGGGAGAGCCCACAGGGGGTCCAGGAGGCCAGCAGGGTGGGGAGACTCAGCCTTGACCGATGGAGTGGCGGGGGTGGGGCAAGTCTTCCACCCACTCAAGAAGGGAACTCAGGCTCCTGATGAGGAGGCTAAAAATAGTCAGCTTCAAGGAGAATCTGGGGTGGGGGTGGCAGCTGGAGGCCTCTTAAAATAGTGTCAGATTCAGAGCCTAGGGCTGGTGGGACTGGCACTACCCCTTCCTCCCCTGGTCCTTCACCTCCGGAAGCTCCTCCCTGGGCCCCAGCTATGGGGCTGCTGTGACGGTGATCACCTCGGGGGCCAGGGTGGCATTGGGTGGTGGGGGAGTCCTGGGGATGGATGGTGAAACAGACCTCAGATTGCACTGTGGTGTGACGTTAAGGGGTGGCCTTAGCATGTGCCCTGATCCCTACCCTGAGTCAGAGTGGACCTCTTGGTATGCTCTGGGGTTATGCCTAGGTGGTAGGCCTGAGGGATCAGGCTCCCTGGCCAGAGTAGGGTTCTATCCCAAGTTGGGGCAGAGGAAGGATGTGTCCCCAAGGCCAGACCACTGAGCCCCTGGTTTGTCTCTGGCCCAGGTTTTTCTTCACATACCTCCTGCCCCACAGTGCTCCACCCTCACTACGGCCTCTGCTGGACAGCATTGTCAACGCCACGGGTGAGCTCTCCCGGCCCCGTCTGCTTCCCATCACCCTCCCCCAGCAGGCAGGAGGACAAGAATGACTCAGGACAGCACACGGCCCCGAAGCCATCATTTCCCGAAGTGGCATTCTATGGCCAACCCCCTTCCCAGTCCACTGGTCATCTGGGCCCCGGTTCCAAAGGAAGAGAGGGAAAGGCAGCTGGTTCCCAACCTCGGGGAGGGGTAGGAGCCCAGGCACCCGCTCATAGCCACACTGCGCTGCGCAGGAGAGCTCAGCTGGGGAGTCGATGAGACGCTGGGCCAGCTGGAGAGGGTGCTGCACCTGTTCCGGAGCGGGCAGTATCTGCAGAACGGCACAGCGGGCCGCAGAGCCGGTGAGTGGCTCCCGCAGGGCTCCAGGGCCCGGGGGTTGGGGAGCGGGTGGGAAGGTGAGTGAGCCCCCCAATTGGGCTAAGTGGCCCGTCCTCCTAAGGCACGCTTGAAGAGACCACTGACCGTTTAGTCTCTACTTGGAGGCCTTCTCTCAGGCTGAGCCAGAACGACTAGAATTCTGCCCTGACCTCGGGGTGGGGGGCGGGGAGGGGGGGCACCAACACCCCTTCTCTGGGTGGCTCCGGACCCCACTCCGTATTGACTGTGTGACTTTGAGCAGCTTCCCTACACCTTGAGCCTCCCTTTTCTCTCCTGTGAATTGGGTTTAATATTTCCTGCCTCACAAAATGCTCATGGGGATTCAATGCCAGGCGAAGTGTGTGCGAGCAGTTAACTTGGTTCCTGTTACGCAGCTGAAATACAATATATATATGTTGGCTTCTCTTTCCTTCCTCGGCCCTTCTGGGGCGAGGAGGGAGGCTGGACGTGGCCGTGGCTCCACACGGAAACCAGCCGAGGAGCCCAAGAGCCAGGGAGAATTCCAGCCCCTGCCATCATCTCTCTGCTGAGGCCCTGGGGTTTATCCTGGTTGGCAGGGGGACCAGGAGTGGGCAGCCTCTGTATTCAGGGAGCTCTGGCCAGTCTTAGGGGTGGGGGAGCCCTCGTCAGCCCTGTAAATAAAGTTTAACGAGGTGAACAATGGCTGGCTCTGTCCCTGAGGACGCCGTTTATGGGGCCATAAATCACAGCCAGCCCTGGACTTTGGTCTAGTCCCTGGTAGAAGAAGGAGGCAAGAGGGCGGGGTGGCCAGAGGCCCAGGGCTTCTGCATTATCAGTCCCCGAGCTGGGGCTCCCCAGGCGGCAGGAAGGACTCAGGTGACCGAGCGGCCGGCCTCTGAGCAGCTTCCTGATTGAGGAGCCCTCAGAGGCTCTGGGGGCCCTTTCTGTGTTAATGGGGAGAGTTTTCCTCCAGCCTCCTCCCCCCAAACACCTGAGCTGTGGGGTCGCCAATGGTCATCTTTGTGTTTCACATTCATTTGCATCCCTCTTAACTTCAGAAATCCCCAACTGCCCACTCCCTGAGGAGCTTGCCTCATCTCTCTCCCTAAGGCCCGAAGGAAGCAGGACCCAGGGCTGCTCTGAACTCTCACTACTCAAGTGTGGTCTGCAGACCAGCAGCACCAGAAGCTGGTTAGAAATGCCCACCCCCATCCCCACCCCAGACCCCCTAAGTGGGGATCTGCCGCTTAGCAAGAGTCCCTGGAGATTCACAGGCACACTGAAGTTTGAGAAGCCCGGCTTAAATGTCGAAAACATACTCACCTCAAGCTCTGAGTGTGCGTCTATCCCATGATGCGTCCGCCGTCAGGTGCCATCGGAACCCACCAGGCACCCTTAGATGTGGGAGCTGTGGGTCTCCCAAACACCGAATCTGGGCTTTGCCTTACTGGGTGGTCAGCCCAGTTCCACAGTGGTAGCTGCCTTCATTTCCATGCGAGGGCGACTGGGCTAGCTTTCAGCTTTCTGCTAGGAAATGAGTCTTAGCCCTTTCCAGGAAGCAGCCCCAGCCCTCCTGCCTGGAACCGGAGTTCTTATTCGCACTCCATCCCCAAACCCACAGAGTACCAGCGCCTCCCAGACAGCACCATCCCCCAGGAAGACTACCGCTGCTGGCCCTCCTACCACCACGGGAGCTGCCTCCTCTCGGTGTTCAACCTGGCGGAGGCCGTGGACGTCTGCGAGAGCCACGCCCAGTGCCAGGCCTTCGTGGTCACCAACCAGACCACCTGGACAGGTGAGCCGGTGGGAAGGGAAAGGACGTCCTGAGGGACATGACTGGCGTTCCCTGGAAGAGATTGACAGGTAGTGGTCCCCCGTCAGAAGCCGGCTTTGACAAGAAGACAAGAAGGCCGAGATGATGAGAGACAAGCCCATGTGTCCTCTAGGCCGTCCCGTCGGGGAGAGTGACCCCCACCTCCAGGGAGAGAAACAGCCCTGTTACCTCTCACCTCTGCCTCCAGGTCGGCAGCTGGTATTTTTCAAGACAGGATGGAGCCACATGGTCCCCGATCCCAACAAGACCGCATACGTGAGGGCCTCGGGCTGACCTCGCTGAGGCCTCAGCTGCCAGCGGACCAGCCCCGGCCGCTGGGCTCGCCTGTGGAGGGAGGGAGTGCCTTGCACTAGCAGCACTGCATGTCACCTGGAAGCCCCTGCTGACGAGGCTGACGTCCCGGACAGTGAGGTGACCAGGACAACGTGCAATAATGCCAAATGTTAAAATGTGAGTTTACCGGTCTAGGTATGGGACTGCTGGCCCCGGGGCCAGGAATCACGGGGGCGGGGCGGGGGGCCGACTGCCTCTCCAACCCTCCGGGCGGCCAGCAAGGCTCAGGCTGATACCCCCACTGGGGGCTCCGGCCCTCGCTGGGACAGTTCTGTGGGCAGCCCCGTTGCTGTGTTCATAGCGTGAGACTGTAGCCAGGGCCCCTGCTGCTGCTGCTGCTGCTGCTGCATGTCACAGTCTGGTGGGGGCTGCGCGGGGACAATCGGTCACAGAGTGTTCTCTCAGCCGAGCTCCAGGCAGAAGACTTGACGGGGATGCTCTGGGATGTGGGGGATTCTGTACCTGGGGAGGCCACCTCTGGCCACCCAGCCGGGGGCACCCACAGGCCAGCGCAGGGGCAGGGACAGAGGAGCACACAAGGTATGAGCCAAGACATGGGGTCAAGGAGCAGGTTGCTGTTTGAGCCAGGACCTGGGGTGGGGGTGGGGCCGGGGCCTTTCTGCCTCATTTGCTTTCAGTGAAAGCCGCAAAGCAGCCGAAACCAGCCTCTCCCCGCTCCTGGAGTTTGTATATCCAGAAGCTTTTGTACTTCTTGTTCATTAAAATGTTTATTTTTGTAAAAAAGAAAAAGAAAAAAAAGTCAGTTAATAAACGACGTTTCATGGCAAGGACTCTTCCCAAGCTATAGTTTCTTGGGCTGACTGGTCCTCAGTTCATCTCTTTGGTGTTTGTTTGGGGAAGTGGGGGCAGGAGGTCATGGGGGATGACCCTTGGAGGAGTGAAATCTCCATAGCAGACACTGAAGTTGGCAAAATGTGTTTGCGGGCCCTGCTCCCACGGCGCCCACCTCCCTCCATGGCCCTCCACATCCATGTCCCAACGAAAGACAGGAGGGACTTTTTCCCCTAGGGCCATTCATACTTTAACACACACCAGCTCTTTATATACGGAGGTTTTACCCAAAGGACTGGTGTCCTAATGGTGGGATGTCAGCCACGTTGGGGGCTCTGAGCAACTTGTACTCAAGTCATCTTTGTCCCATACAGGGCTGGGCTTGACCGTCATCACCACTGCCCACCACGAGCTAATGGGCAGTTTGTTTTACGGAGCTTTTCTCTGAGCATGAAATATATGGAAACCGGGGAGAAAGGAAGGTCTATAGGAAGACCAGCCCCCTCGACCTGGGCTTTAGGAGGAAGGATCTAGCAAGGGAAGACCCAAGAAGGTGGAAGCCCAGAGGGAAAATGACCTGAGGGGTCAAGATCAATCACACTGAGGCCAGGGGGAGCCCAACCTACCTGATACCCATCTTCTAACTTGAAATCCTGCATCTTCTCCTGTACACTTATTCTGCTTCTAGAATACTTTCAAAGCACACAAACCTTTGAGGGCTTTAAAAAGAATAATCAAACTTTAACTCAGAGCCCGATTTCTCCTCAACAGATGTGGTTGTTGTTAAGTTCTCATGTCCAAGATGGTCCTGTGGTTCTAAGGGATTGAGGAGGCAATCTTAGTCCTGGAATCCTAATCATGGATGCTGCTCAGACCCACAGGTCGCACCCCCCTACCACCGTACCCACCCCACACATGCCACATCTCGCCTTTGGCTTCCTGGACTTGGTGATTGTGGGGAGGTCAGAGCTACCACAGCAACTCACCCCATGACTCAGCCAAGTCAGATCCCAGCAGTGCTCACCCCCTCAGGCCCCACCCTTCCACAGAGGACCTCTGCTTTCTTCAGCCTCCAGACCCCTTTCCTCAGCTTGAATCCATGTGCTACATGTGTAGCCTGTCCCATGCCGTCCAGTGCTAGATTTCCACTGCCCTCAGCAGACAGGCCCATAGGGCCCAGGAAGTGTATGGCTCAGTGAGGAAAGAGAAGGCTGAAGATGAACCCAGAACTGCCTTCTAGGCTCTAGAAGTTTCTAGAAGTGGCCCGAGGAGAGGGCCAGGCTCTGGCCTCAGCAAGGTACAATTATCATTCCCATTTTACGGACCTGAAAACTGAAGCCTAGATGACAGCCGGTAAGGGATTTGGTCAGCATTCAAATTCCACCCTAACTTCCAAGCCTGTCCCAGAGGGGAGAATCGCAGCAAGAGCAATCCAAGTGAGACTGGGGAGCCCTTACTTACTTGGAGCGCATGACAAACTAAAATGGAGGTCCAGGGGCACCTCAGTGTCTCAGATAAGTTACGCATCTGCCTTCAGCTCGTGTTGTGATCCTAGTGTCCTGGGATGGAAACCCTCGGGCTCCTTGCTCAGCAGGGAGCCTGATTCTCCCTCTCCCTCTGTCCCCCCTCCCCCGCTCATGCTTTCTCTCTCACTTGTGCTCTCTCTCAAATAAATAAAATCTAAATAAATCAATTTAAAAAATGGAGCCGCACATTTAACTTTTTCAGAAAGACTCAGGCACAGGCAGCCGAGGGAATGGTAGATTGCTTCTTCCTTGGCGAGTGAGCCTTGCCTCAGAACCTAGATATCTGGGGGCGAAAATGGCCAGTCTCAGTCCTGCTGAGTAGAGAAAAGAGATTCGCAGCTGGGAATGGAGAGGTGACAGCGTGCCCTGAAAGGAAGGGGACAGTGAGTAAGAAGCCTGAGGCAAAATCATCCCTCCCCCCAGATGGCCCTTTACCATGTAGCCACCTGTCTCCCTGGAAAACGTTCAGTTCCTGGGTACATCTTGTCCCCTTCCTGGGGAAGCCAGAACCACACCCTCTTTCCCCAAAGTCGATGTTCTTTCGGCTCCGCTGCACAGTTGGTGATCCCTGGGGCCTCATGCCTGAGAGAAATGCACTCACCCAACTGAAGCCTCAGGTGACATTCCCACAGGAGGGAAGCCGGAGGTGGGTCCTTTCCAGGGCTGGGCAAGTAGGAAGCAACATGAGAGGGGTCACGTGGCCACTGGTCCCCCAAGAGGCTCTGGAGGAATTTTGGCCAGGCCTGGGTTTTTGCTCTCTGTGTCATCTGGGCTGTGACAACTCCCGGAGCCTCCATCTCCTCACCAGCAAATTTCAGATAAATAATACCTGCTTCACTGGAGCGTTATGGGGACCGAATGAAAGTATGTAAGTAAAGTTCTCAGCCAGTGTCACCAGACAGTAAGTGCTCAGGAAGTACTGGTGCTTCTGTCATGGCTATGAGTGAGCTGAGCCCTCAGTGTTCACCTGTGACCTGGCCGGGAAGACTATCCAGGTGGGCTGGGGAGGACTCCAGGCCCAGCCAGGCCGTCCCCACGCCCGACCTCCAGTACCTCTGATGGGGAGCACTGCTGTTGCCGGCAGGAGGTGGAGCCGGGCTCTCCGGGTCAGTGCCCTGGGAGTTGAGTGTGTGGCAGACAGGAGGAAGAGGATTAACATGAAAGCAGAAAATGGGATTAGGAGGCCTCGGGATAATGTGCCCACCCGCCCGCCATCCATGACAACGGCTTCTTGCTTTCACTCTCTGGCTTCTGGAGTCCAGGCATGTAAAGCTTGGTTGCCCCCTGCTCCCAGGGGCAGAGCTGCCAAAAGACTTGGTAGACTCGGAGCATGAGACTACTCAGTCTGCTAGGAAGAGGGCCAGGCTGCCTTTAGGTGCACTTTCTCATCTAATCCCCGTGGCAGCTCTGAAGCGGGGGATGGCCCAGAAGGTGAAGAGCCAGGATGTGAGCCTCTGAAAGCCTGTGTTCCTTCCCCTCTCCTCACTGTCTCACATGGGGACCCTGTGTTCACATGGGAACGCAGGGTCCCCCGGAACCCAGACCAGTGATGTCTCAGATCTGCATGTCCCTTGGGAAAGATTCCCAGACCCACACCTGCCCTTGATAGAAAACCCGAAAAGTAATTTAAGGAGATAAAGTCTGCCCCCCTGGCTCATTCCATAAGACTGAGGATGTTCCCCAAAGAGCTTGACATTTTTAAGGATGCCTTTGAGGTCTATCATACAGGCCTTTTATTTCCCCTGGTAACTTCTTTGTGAATCCAGGCCAACAGTACACCATCAGGTGGAGAAAGTGTGACATAAACCCCAACTATGGGAAGGAGAGCGACCACACTATTTCTTAAAATTATCTCTCAAGTTCTAGAGGATCCCCAATGAACATGTCCAGGGAGTTCATTCTCTCATCCCTTTCCATAAATCAGAACAAGGCCCACCTCAGCCTCCTTTTTTAGGACTGTAATCCCTTGTCTTCCTGCCGCATTCTACCTCACACCCCACTCTCCATCACTCACCTACCCTCTGCTGGCCTCCTCCCTGCGCTGGGGTGTTCCCCCGAGGTATAGTGCTAAGACCTCTATCCATCTATCATTCAGGGTCCCAACAGGAAGAGGAGAGCACGCTGAACATAAGATAGATTTACAAACATGTAGGTACAGGGGACCCCCGAGGGACAGTGCCGTAACTTAGGGCCAGTAGTAGTAGAGTCATTACTAACCCCCCCACCAAGGGAAGCGAATATAATCTGTTACCAGAACCCAGGGAACCTAGAAGGAGTCAAGTGACCAAAGGACACAGCCAGTTGGGTGACCTCACAAGGAGGGAGCCAGACAAGTATGTTCGCTTGTGTTACTCTCCTCCCTGCCCCTCTGCCCCATCCCCATCTCCTGCGGAGCTCTCCACTGGCCAAACCCACCTGAAGCCAGAGGGACCTTGATGTGAGGTCTGTAACTGTCAGGGAGTCCTCCACAGCCTGCATCCTTATGAGGGCCATGATCGTCCCCAAGACCACCAAACTGGGCTCTCAGGACATGAAAAATTCTTAGCAATCCCAATGGCTGGGAACCCTCCAAAGGTCCACCATGTATAAACAGATACACAGTATATGCAAGCTCTTAAAATTCCATGGGGGCAGTGCAGTTAGGATAAAAGTGTACACAAAGGGACTTGGCAAGGGACAGGGCCATAATGAAATATAGGTTAAGCAGCACTGGATTATAGGGACCCAAAACTCTTTCTTGGGCTGTCACTGAGAGCTTCTGTCATGCTCAAAAGTATAGTTTTTACTACTCTTCTCAAAACTAATATAGATATCAGCACACATCTATATGTATTCTTTGTCCAATGTATAATAAAATATATAATGTATAATATGTATCTCAACCTGCCCTTGCCCCTGCTGAACATCAGACCACTCACGAGTCTCCTGCGTCTCCTGCAGCCTACTTATAGCTTCTGGCTGAGATTTCTCGTCGAGGAAGAGCTCTGCATCACTGGCAAGCCAGGCAATTTCAACGTACAACTCACCCCTCTCTCAAGGGCTCAGGCTCAAGAAACAAAATGTTTCTTACGTGCTAGTCACTGCCATGAATACTGAATTATCAGACACGCCCCTGCCTTTCAGGACCTCACAATGTCACTAGAGATGTCACAAAAACATCACTAGAGCTGTCACAAACTCAACGAGGTGAGAGAGGAGCTGTGACAATAGGGCAAGAATACCGATTCGCACATGTGTCTTGGGAAAGCAGAGAGCCTGATGGTCCCATCTCAAATCACCTGGTTAACTGGGACCCTCAGGAGCATTGGTCCCCCCACCCCCAGAAGCCCTACCATGAACACTTTTCCACCCAGAGAGAGGCTCATTTATCTTTACTCCGGATTTCTTATCTCTAAGCCCGTTCGTTATGGTCCCCAGACATTTCCCCCCATCCCCATGGCGACTCCACAGGCTCCGGGGTGAAACCTGTCAGAAGCTTGGTAGAAGTGTAAATAGAGTGTATCTACTGTTTCCCCCTTATCCATACACTTACTTGGCCCTTCAAAGAGCTCTAGTAGATTAGGGAGGCACGATTTCTCCTCACCGAAGACAGGCTGCCTTTCCACAGCAGCAGGAGGTGGGACTTGCTCAAGTGCTCCATAATCCCGCCCTGAGAGGAGCTGCGGACTGGCTTGGCTTGGAAACAAAACTTGTGCGCCATTTCCCAGAAGCCCCTCGGGCACCCTGAGGTTCTTCAGCAGGAGGAGGAGGCCAGTCGTTAGAAAGGCTCTCCTTTTGTCCCGCCCTTCCGTCAGGTCAATCTTCTTACTTACTCGAGGAAAGACGTGTAGGCAAAATGAAAATAAAATACAGTGTGCTTGCTTCCCACGACTTGGAGATTTAAGGCACCATTAGTCATCTGAACTCCTACAGAAGATAGTGGTAAGGTTATCTGTATCATATTTCATTTTATGACCTATCACCTTGTTTACACCCCTCTTCAGGTTGTTTATAGGATATGGAATACCTTTAAACGTTCTGGTCCTGTTTAGCCTTTTTTTCCCCTCCCATCAATAAAAAATTTTAAAGGCAGCCATTGTTCTAAGAAATGACTCTCGTACTTAGGGCCCAAAATGCTTTAATGGGGAAAGACAGTTTGTCTCGTATCTTGGCCTCCCGTATCTTTTTGAACCAGGCTTTGATGCTCTGTGGAGTTTCCTGACTCCATCGTCGAGCTATGCGGCATTTTGCAGTTATTAAGAGCAAATGAGTTTCTTCTTTAAACACAGGCCTCTGCTTAGCACATTTAGTACTATTTGACTTGGGTCTCGAGATAATGCTATTCCCGGAATGGACTTCACATGCTGAAATTTTTTTTTTAATTACCCACAATCCTATCACAGATGCTGAAATTAGCTTTTTTTTTTTCCCCTACAGCCTCTCCAATGATTTGCTGAGATGAAGAGACTTATACGGGGTACTTGGGTTAGGAATTTCCAGGTTAACTCTTAAATATGCAAGTTGTTTATATATCTACATATATGTATATGTACTATATATGTATATATATATCCCATTCATGCTACTTCTGAAACTATATTCTGAACAAATACTTCAAAATACAAAAAGATCCAAATGCATGCGGCTGTTCCTCGAAACATTATTTAGAATAACAAAAAATGCAAATTAGAAAGCAATGGGATAAAATATGTAAATTACAGTGTTCAATGAAAAAGCAGGATGCACACCTACGTATGAAACTATGTAAAAATGTGTGTGGAAAAAGACTGGAGGGAATCCACACGACAAAAAATTTTGCAAGGAGGACAACCCAGTTAGCATTTTTTTTTAATTTCTGGAACTTTTCTTGCATGTTGTGATGTTGCTTAATTAAAAAAATGATTTTAATTAGATAATTGTTTCAGTGGATTAAAGGAGGAGCTCAATCTTTTCACCTAAAGTAGGAACAAAATCTCTCTCTCATTTTGTTATACAACCTTCATTTAAATTGGACTTTTGGAAAGTCAGCCCCATTAACTCCCTGATCCATAAAACATGCTTGATGGCTTAATACTAGAGTTGAAATCACAAATGCCTGTAGAAGCCAGCAGGGAGGGAAGGGAGTTTTGCCGCCTGATGCCATGTGGAGAACTTAGGCCTGAGCACATAGGTATTTTAAGGGAATATGAGGGGTTTTTTCTTTTTTGTTTTTTTGTTTGTTTGTTTGGTGTGTGTGTGATTCTCCTGATTTGCACATTTCGGCCTCTAATTCAAATTCAAAAATAAAGACATGTGTGGACCAACTAGTACATGTCTACAAGCTGGATTCAGCCAGCTGGCCCCCCGTTTGTGACCTCTAGCATAAAACCCATTTCTGAAGTTACAGCCGGCTGCCTGATCTCTGAGCGTTCAGGCACCCCGACCTGCCCCCTGTGCTCCCACTCGCTCTTCTCCAGTGAACCCTACACCACTTCTGGCTGTTTGATGAGGGTGATGAAGGATAGTAGTCCTCAGAATTCTGAAGTCTTGTGAGCCCGTCCCTAGTTGGAAGCCTTTCTCTTGCCAGACCGTGAAAGCTGATGACATTTGTAATATTACTTTGTTTTTCCGTCTGTCACTTACACTTAGTGTGCTGGGAGGAGTGGATTCGATGCCGTTGGAATATGACCATTTTCATCCCGAAGCCCCATCAGAGCTGTCAGGTGCTGCCAGCCAACCCCGGGCTGTTTCCAGCTTGTCGATCAGACTTGAAGAGTCAGTGTGTGTGTATATTGCTGTGTCTTCCAAGACCCGTTACCAGCCTCAGAGGATTGACCTCAAGATATAGTCCCCCTCTTCTGCTCTATCTCCACTCCCTCTGCCTCCCCCGCCCTCTCATCTCTGGGAGCTCCTTTGGCACCACAGTTTGGCTCCCACCTGCTTCTATGCCGGCGTCCACTCTTGATCTCTCAGAAGGGACCCACTTCTGGAAGATAATCCTTTTCCCTGCAGTGACTGCACTCGTTTGCCACCCTGTTTTCCCCCTCTTCCCAGGTCCTTGGATAATTTGACCCTGGATGTGCAGCAAGGGGCAGCTAACTCCTCAGAACTGACCATCATTCCCAGTCCCTCCTATACCATGGACCATCTGGCCCCACAAGGTTAATATGATGTCCTTGGCAGCTGCCCCGAAAGCCAAGGCAAACTGCACCAGCAGGACCCTCTAGGAGCTTGTGCATTGATCAACTAATTAACCACCCATCAAGAAACAAATGAATCAAGGCTCCGCATGCAGCCAGCTTTGGCTTATACACAGTGAACCACCCCTTCCTTCCCGATCCAGGACCTGTTGTGGTTATGAAAGCCTCCTATTAGTTCTTGGTTTATTTTGAGCGTGGCAGATGCTGCCAGATGTTTACTTGTAACGTGAGGAGAATTACGCTGTTCTTGTGGTTGAGGGGAAAGAAGTGGGGGCTCAGGGCTGTGGGCAAGGCTGGCAAGCCCCTCCATGGCCCGGCCACCGGGGGCTCCTTCCCTCTCCCCTCCAGATGGGGACCAAACCCCACCCCCATTTTTGCCAAGTCAGCAGATCCAGACTATTCCAAGCACGGAGGACCCCGCAGGTTCCTGAGCCCAGGCAGCTGCACACACGGCCCGTCATGTGGGGCGCACCTGTGTAACTCGGATCGTGCCTGGGCTCCACCGGCCCTCACGGCACACTCAGACTGGGATTCCCCACCATAGGGTCCCCTTCGAAACTGCTCCCTCTTTGGCAACACCAAAAGGCAGAATTTCCTCTTGAATGATTTGGACTATCTGAAAATCATACTTTGGGCAGTTGGGACAATGGTAGGACCCTAAGACTAAGCGCGGGAGCCCACAAAGCCTGATCCATTTTGCAGCTACAACCCTGTTGCTGGATCCCATCACAGCCTATAGAATCCAGCAGGACATAGGGGACCTTGTGATCCTAAGGGGAGCTGAAGCTGCTGGCAGAAGCCAGTGCAAATGCAGGTTCTCCCCACAGGGGGCCAAAGTCTTCCAAACACATGGCAGGCAATTATTTACAATCCATACCCTTTGAAGGAAAGTTCCTAATCCCGTGTCACCTTCTGCCACCTTCATCTGGACAAGGAGAGATGGTCTATTCATTTGTCCACCCTGTCCTCAGCATAGATTTGTCCAGCCTATCCTCCTCCCTTCTGTTTCTTGGATCGTAATACTCTAAAGGCTAAAAACATCTTATTTTTTTCTTCCTGGTGCCCAGAAAGCAGGACCAAAAAGGAAAAGTGCCTAATCTCTAGCTTCATAAATTATGCCCTGTGGGACCATCACATGGATTCATTCATATCAAGCAGCATTGGTGTCTTCATCTGTGGAATGGGGACATAACAATACTTATTTTACAGGGTAGTTGCGAGGTATACATCCAGTGAGTAAACCACTGAGCTTGTCACTTCACGAGTCCTCAGTAAACATGAGCTATCATCACCAGTATAGTTTTGTACTGTTGGGTTCCACACCTGACGCTCTCCAAGAGGTCCTGAGGGAGGGTGCCCATCGCTCTGGGGGTCAAGGTGTCCAGGCCCATCCAGGCTACTCCAGCAGTGTGTTCAGCCAGATGTGGCTCAGGACATGCAGCAGATGAGGCCAGCTGGGAGGGCCAGGACCGGACAGGACCACCCATCGGGCTGCGGAAGGTGCTGGCAGGACGGGCTCAGCTGCAGCTGCTGGGCAGCCGTCCAGAGTGACAGGCAGAATGCAGTGTGCAAGGGTGGGAAACACACAGCAGGTGGCAGCCCGGCAACGGTCGGCAGCGGGGGAGGGGAGCGGCGGATCTTCCAGCATTTGGTAGCCGGGTGTCCCAACCAGCAGATGGGCCGCAGCAATCGGCAATTCCAGAGGGGTATTCTGAAACCTAAGCAGGCACAAAGCATCATGAAGGTCCCTCCGCAGATCCCAGCACCCACCAGAGGCTGGGTCTATCAGGAAAGAGGACAGGAAGAATAAAGCAGGGCCCCAGACAGATTACCGAGGCAAGGCTGCAGGCCCAGAAAAAGAAGGGAGAGGGAGCATTGCCAGAGGTTGGCCTCCAGCCTTCAGAAGGGGAGAAGGCCTGCGTGGAGCAGGTCCTACTATGGTCCAGCCTGACCCGTGACCCCTGGGCCCAGGCAAGTCTCCTCAGCACAGACTTCAGGGCCGGCCTGAAAGTGTGCTCTTCCCACGATGGGGATGCAGGCGAGAGAAGCTGAAGGTCATCATGGCGTAACTTCTCTCTCTCTCTCTTCCTCTGTCCAGCTTCTGCACCAGTTTTCCTGATTCTTGCTCCTTCGCCTGTCGTTTTTCTCCCCCAGAGCCTCCCTGCTAATAAGGAAATAGATAGGGTCAGGCTTTTTCAAATGAAAAGCCCAGCCCATCAGGGACCAACAGCTCCCCTGACTGTCATCTGGCAAGTGACTCAGGCACAGGCTTCTGCCATGTACCCAGTGGAGGGAGCTGGACCCCAACTAAGGAAGGAAGGTGAAGGTCCCCACAGCCCCTGCCTTGGGTGCGGCTCCCATGTGTCTCCTAGGCCCAGCTAACAACTGCTTCTTCAACTCTGTTCTAAACCCATGTCTTACCAGTGACCCTGAAGACTTTGTCTTGGAGACCAGGTGACCTTGGGAGCCATGCTCGAGGTTCATCTATGCTAGACCCACATCCCTGCAGATATGAAAACCCAATCCATACTCATCCATGTAGGCCAGTTGGCCTCACACTGTGCATATCTGAGGGCCCCTGAGCTACACTTTTCTCAACCCACACACATACTCTTAGTCACTAGCTACCAAAGCATAAAAGTACAAACAGTGAAAGTGGACACCACATCAGAGGATCTCATAAGGGCAGAAAGCAGTCACCAGAGCACACCTCACCCCCACCCCAGTCTCTGTGCGCATCAGCCATACCATCCTTTTCCCTACCATGGCTGGGCCTCTTCATCCCCAGCAAGGTGGTCCAAGGAGCACCAGTGACCTGGACTCAGTGGGAACAGGCCAACTGCCTTCTCAGTATGCTCTCAGGATTAGAATACGGTTACTGGTGTGCATAACATTTGGACCCACCTGTAGCTAAGCTCTGTAGACTCTATCCAGAGCCAGTATCACAGGACCCTTCCTCGCTTCCAGGGATTCCTGGATATATAAAAGGCAGATGACCAGCGATAGCTGTTGGAGGAAACATAATAGATACCTAGTGATGAAGAGATAGGAAGCCACGTAGGAATGATAAGACAAATCCAGACAGGAGCAAGAGCAGGTAGCCACTTCCACTCTAGGGCCAGAGGGAGAAAGGAAAGTCTGTCCAGTGGGAATTGTAACCACAGAGAGAGGGGTCATCTGATATGAGATGGAACCATAAAATGATCTAGATTCTGCCAAAGACACCAAATGAAGCAGAGAGAAAGAAATGTCCCACCTTTCCCCCTCCTCTCTTCTCATCTTCTGCCAGGGTCTCCCCCATTGAGTGAACTTCCCTGGAAGCCAAAAGGCAAAGAGACAGGGAAATGTAGATCGGCAGAGCAGCCGGTCAAGGTCAAGGGCAAATAGACAATTGACCAGCATCAGCTAAGGACAATGACTGACCAGGCCTTGGATGGGCCAGTTGCATGTGTCTCTGTTTTAGGGAAATATTAGAACCACCTTCCCAAGAGCAGCGCCCTCCTTAGACCTTCCAGCCTCACAAAGATAGAAATGGAGCACCTACCTCTGAGGCCCTGTTAGTGTGTACACACAGAAGGCTATCTTGCACACTCATCACAGCAGGAAGATCCCCTGGAGGAAACTGGGCAGTGTTTGTAAAGAGGTGGTGCCCTCCCTCAGGGGCTGTCTGGTTTTGTGCCCTAATTAGGGGCTGGGCTGGATCCAGGCACTAGGGCATCTTTGAGCTATTTCCCACCCTGGAAAAAAAGAGGCATGCCCGGTGCCTTGCTGAATGATGAGGCTTCTGACTGACAAATAGGAGGGAGGCATTGTCCAGGGCACCAGAGAACTCACCATGCCCCCTCGAGAAGACCAGAGAGCTCCCTCTTCCCTTCCTTCCATCTCCTCTCCCAAACCCTGACCACATTTGGCCCAGCTTCCTCCTGGCATCTTCCAGTGACTCAAGGTCTTCAGCTTGAGCTGGCCATTAGGTTCATGCCTCTGCATCTCCCTTTCTCCCTTACCCCCACCCTAGGAGCCAGTCCTCAGGTGGAAAGCCCCTCCCTGCAAAGCCTTCAGCACAAGGGTCCTAGGAATAAGGGTAAAGGACAAGGCCTGGTGGGGAGAGTAAGAGGACATTTCTAAAATTCCTGGAAGAGGAGGAAGGCTTTACCCAACATGAGTTGGGAGTCTAAATATGAGCCCAAGACAATAAGCAAAATAGGAGGAACCTCCCTGACCCCATCTTGGCCCTCCTTTGGCAACCACAGCCTAATTTCTGCTCAGACATTGTCATTCACTAGCTTCAGTGTCTCACATAAGTCTTGTATCCTCACCTAGTCTGCAAGTTCTCCACAGGCTGGAGACCCATCTGCAGAGCACAGAGCCCAGCACACGCCTACCCCTCACCATGCTGCACAAATACTTCACAATGTGGCCTATACTGGACAAGTTACCTAATTTGCAAGGCCTGTTGCAAAATGCAAAGGGGAGATCCTTGTTAACAATGATTAAAAATTACAAGATGATGACAACAGAGCATTGGACCAAGCACAGGACGCTTCTAAGTGATCCCAGGTGGTATGAGTGGTAGCTTACTTCCAAAGAGTCCACCATCAATTCCTTACCTCCCTGCTCCTGCATGTCACTCCCACAATAAGAGGTGGGGAGTCTAATTCCCTTCCCTTGAAACTGGACTTGACCAATAGAACCCAATGGAAATGACATTCTTAGAACTTCAAGTCCAAGTCATAAGAAGCCTCACAAATTCTGCTGGGACCTCTTGAACACTTGCTTTTAGGACACTCCCTCCCTCTTCAGAGCTCAGCCAACATGCTGTGAAAAACTCAAGTCACATTGAGAAGCCACGTGTAAGTCAATGGGCCCTAGCTGAGTCCCAGGTGGATAGCCAGCGTCAAGTGCCAGTCATGTAAGTGAACCACCTCCATCACCTAGCCCCACTGAGCCTTCTGAGAACTGCAGTCCTAGAGACATCTAACTGAAGCCAGATGAAAAACCTTAAGTGAAAACCACCCGACCGAGCCCAGTCAATCCACAAAAATATGAATAATAATCATAAATTGTTGCTTTTAAAAGCTAAGTTTTGTGGTGGTTTGTCAGGCAACAATAAATAACTGGGACACGCTCCAAGGAATGGCATTCACTTGGAAGACAATGTGAACAGCCTAGGTTGTATGCCACAACACACTCACTGAGCACACAGTAGGCACACAGAAAGGCTGACCGCCATTCCTGACCACGGGTGTGTTGGCATCAGACATGGGAACCCCCTTGCCCAGGACGTGACCTTCCACTGGCGGCTGTCCTTTGTCATGACATATTGGCCATCTGTTTCAACCCGATGTCTCCCTGGCTGAGGAGGGCTCGGATACTGCTGTCTCCAGAGATTCATGACCACTTCCTCCCACCCCGTTCCTACTCTTCCTATCTCAGGAAATGAAAAGCAATTTTTCCCCAGGGCCGTTTACCCATAGCAACAGAACAGGATTTCCAAAACCAATCTCACAGCCAGTTCCAATATCTCTCTTCGCTGTAATAATAATACAGATGCCGCCCCTGCCCCAGATTCCATTTTCCGTTCTTGCATTTTTTCCGTTTGTTTCTCCAGGCTCTTCAAACATCTGATTACATTTCATGCTTCAGATGAAAAGTTGTGAAGATGGAAGATTATCAGACTTTGTAATTTTCATCAGCCGTCCTCTCTGCTCAGTGGCTTCTCCCAACTCTTATTCTCTCTCTCCACACCCTCTGCCTCCCGTGAGTTCCTCTCATGCCCCGAGAGTTCCTCTCCCAGTTGTGGGTCATAATGCTCTCCCCTGAAACCCCATCATGGGCAGCGGCCCAAGAAGGACATCAAGTCAGCATGTGGCTCGAGGCTGACGGAAGTTGCAGTTTGACTGGGGATGGGATTCCTTCTGCATCAACTGGACAAAACAGGGTCCAAAACTGGAGAACCCCAGGCTAACATGACACTCCCTCCCTATGATGTGTCGGATCACATGGCCCTGTTTCTTAGGACACCAACTCCCCCCAAATTCATCCTTCCCTGAATGGGCAGACAGTGCAGGCAAAACTAAGTGACCAGAGACTCAAGGCCCAGAGACTGGGACACGTAACCACAGTGGGGTCCTAAGCCTGAGTCTCCCGCCAACTGCTTGAGAAAAACCAAATCTTCCAGTGAAACCCAGGCCATGATTAGTCCGCACAGCCTCATGCGTATTTTCATTTTGCAAATATAAATTGCCACCTTGGAGATCTCAGTTGCAAGATGGGTCCCCAAGCAATTTTCATTTACTACATTACTTACAGGGAGCCTCTTAGGCTACCAGGTCAGGCGTGGCCTCGGGACCAACTACTAAAACACAACAGGAAACATTCCGGAGATAATGACCAACGCTTCTCCTCTCGGGAGCTCCCTGCTGCCCCCATGCCCCACGCCCTACCCCAATGCAACGGCAAGCAGCTTCTGCCTCAAGAGAAGGATGTGATAGGGAGAAAAGGAAATATACAAGCTTTGATGTCTGGGCAAGATTAAACTATTTAGGAGAAACCTCTTGAGTGAGAGCAGGGCTTCTCTCCACCGTTCCTCTACACTCCCCAAAAATAAACAGTGAAGATTCCTCTGAGACAGTGAGGGGAGGAGAAGGAGGGAAGGTGATGAGAACTGAGAAGGGAGAGGCCGGTGGGCCCCTGGAGTCTGCTTCAGACTCTCTCTCCTTCCCCCTCTGCCCCTCCCACTTATTCTCTCTCTCTCAATCCCTCTCTCTCCCAGATAAATAAAATCTTCAGGGAAAAAAAAAAAAACTCGGACTCAGACCTGGCCCCCCTGCCAAGCCTTCCCTCAGAGCATGGCCCCCTCATAGAGAAGCTACTCTTTCTTCGGTGTTAGAGCTACAAGCTTTCCTTCTCTCTGTCAGCCCAGTATTACACAGCTTTGTGATTCTTGACAAACAACAGTTCTGTATCTGCTATTGGATGGGAACAGCTTGGGAGGGGGCCCAAGCCCTACTCGTTTTGGCATGCCTTGTAATTGGCACATAATAGGCACTAAATTAGTGCTTTTGTAGTTAAAGTGAATTGTCCACCCAATTCTCTTGTTAAAATTAAGAACAGAAATCCCCATGAAAGCACCTCCAGAGCAAAAGAGATCATCCTCAAGAAAATAAGAAGAACACAGTTGGGTAAACCACCATCAGGTCTCACCTGTTCCTATTCATGGCTTAATTTTTCCCACAGCAGTTGCTCTGAGTCTTCTTACTTCGATCCTTCTCATCTCCTCCACTCTCCTTGAGCCCCAGACTTACCCCCCAAGCCTCTCATTCTGAGCTCGGGCCAGGGTCTCGTCTCTTCTCTTCTCTTATTGAGAAAAAAGAATGTCTGATATGATACCTACAAATCCTCGTCCTTCTTCCTCAAAATCTCTCCAAAATGATGGGCAACAGGTCTAGGGGCAGAGGGGAAACTCACACACCACCTGGGTGAGACGGATAAAAATCGTATCAGAGTGCAATTTGGTGATGTGAATCAAAATTTCACAGAAACTTTGACCGAGATGGTCAACTTCTACAACTTTATTCTAAAGAAAGTATTGAACAAGTGCACAAGTCCACAAAGTTGTTCTGGATAGTGTTGTTTTTAAAACACACGCTCCTAGGGGCGCCTGGGTGGCTCCATGGGTTAAGGGTCCAACTCTTGATTTTGGCTCAGGTCATGATCTCAGGGTTTTGAGATTGAGCCTGCTTAAGATTCTCTCTTTCCCTCTGCCCCTACCCCTCTGCCTCTCTCCCTCTCTAAAAATAATAATAATAGTAATAAAGAAAATTTTAAAATGAAAAATAAAATGCACGCTCCTAGCGTTGTTTTTGTACAGTTTTGTTCTCTGGGTTTCAGCTACTCAGGCCTTCTTTTAGCTTCTCTTTCTCCTCTCCCTTTCTCTAAAATTTCAAAAGGCCCCACATCCCACTCTAAAGTCTCTTCCGTGCCTCTTACCCCATCCAGTTCCTTCAACCTAGCTCAGACCCTCCCTAAGCCACCTATAGAGTATCAAACCAGCCACCTCGAGGACAGAGCATCCTTGTGAAGGGCACACAAAGTAAGGCTTGTGAAGGACCACTCCAGAGGTGAGAAAAGAGTGGCTTATGGGTGCTTGCCAACACCTGGCCTCTGAGTTTCTCTGACTCTTCCGATGGCTGCACCACTCTTCTGTGCAAAATCCTTTTCTCATAGTTCATCTGAAACAGACTGGAATTTTTCAAAAGGGATTTTAATTCTCCTTGCGGGTTGTTTTTTTTTTTTAAAGAAGAAGGAAGATAAATTCAATCTATGGAACATTTTAAAAAGAGAGAGTTTGTATGTTTCCTATATTAAAATAATACCCACCTGGCAAGATATCTCTTCCCTGGTCAAGATCACTGAACTCCCAAGCCCTGGCTCCCTGTCCTCAGTTCTGCGTGCAACCCCACAGCCCAGCCCACCTCTCCTTCCCATTGGAACCAAGGGGGTGACAAGCTGGACATTGAGTGAAATGGAAATCACATCTTCCCTTGTGGTTTTTGTTCTATGTAGTACTATATTTTATTGCAAATTTTTATCTTTGAAAACATGAACCCTGAACATGTTAGAAATGTTTTCCAACAATACCAAAACATACATAGTGAAAAGACCTGCTCCCCCCTATCCCCAACCCAGACACCCAGCTCCCCTCCCCATGGGCAGACACTGTCCCCTGGTAAGCGTAAATACAGATGCGTAAGCTATGGCATGCTCTACCCCCCACCCTGCTCTCCTTGCCCTTTTCATTGACTATATCTTAGAAATTGTTCCATAGTATATAAATAGATAGGCCTTATTATTCTTATCAGCCTTATGGATGTACCATAATCCACACACCAAGTTCCTTATTGATGGATATTTAACTTGTTTCCAATCTTTTGCTCTTATGAACAGGGTACAATAAACATCTCTGTATGTTTCCCTTCGTACATCCCTTAGAAAAATGCTAGAAATGAAATGTCTAGATCAAAGCAAATGTGTACTTAAAATTTTGATAGGAATTGCCTCCAAAATTATTGTTTCCAGTTCATACTTCTACCAACAATACAGGAGTGTCAGCTCCCTCCCAGTTTTCCCACCAAACTTTTTTTATCTTTGCCAATCTGAAATATAAAGAATGATATTTTGTTATACTTTCATTTTGAATTTCTTTTTGAATAGGTGATATTGAGCAAGAAGGATAGCATAAGCTTCAGAAGACAAACTCAGCTCCTTGACTGCTTGGGTCCAAATACCAAACAAATCATTTATTAATTGGGTGACTTTGGTAATTTACTGAACATATGTTTTTGGTTCCTCATCAAAAAATGGGATTCATGATTCTTCATATAGTTATTGTGAAATAATACATTCTTCATATAGTCATTATGAATATAAGTGAATATAAAACTATATAAATGTTAATTATCATTATTATATTTTCATATGTTTAATGATCATTGTATCTTTTTTCCTGTGAAATGTCTATTAATATTCTTTGTGCATTTTTCCATTGTTTGCTATTTTTTTATTTCCAAAACACAAAAGGTCTTAATATATATTTAGGAGATTAACCCTCTATATATGTGTGGCAAATATTTTTCCTTGCCTTTGACTTTATTTATGGCATTTTTGAAATTTTCAAGTTTTATGTAGTTAAATATATCAGCCTTTCCTTTTTTTTTTTTAAAGATTTTATTTATTTATTTGACACAGAGAGAGAGAGAGATTACAAGTAGGCAGAGAGGCAGGCAGAGAGAGAGAGAGGAGGCAGGGAGCCCGATGCAGGCCTCGATCCCAGGACGTTGAGATCATGACCTGAGCCGAAGGTAGAGGCTTTAACCCACTGAGCCACCCAGGCACCCTCAACCTTTCCTTTTATGACTTTTGAACTTTAAGCTGTGCGCCAGGAATCTCACACTTCTTAAAGTAAGAATGAATGGCAACTAGAAGGACTTCTGTTTTTACTCCCTGCCTTTCCTCACCTCACTTTCTCCCTGTCCTATGAATGAGCCAGGGTTATCTCCTAAAACCTCCCAGTGGCTTTTCTACAATAAGTCTCTCCCTCTTCCATCTGTAATCAAGAGTAAGTCCAATCAAGGCACAGCCCTGCTCAACAGTGTTCAATAACTCCCCATTACCACGTGAGTTAAGAACAATCTTCTCATTAGAAGAATCTACCTAGATGACACTAACTTACTTTACCAGCTGCTGATTCTCCTAAGTGTCTCCTGCCCTCCAGTCTAACTCCACTTTTCGATATTCTCCTAATAGTCTTTCCCTCCTCCCTGATTTTCATCACACTGTTTGATCGTTGTAAATCATCTCTGCCTACCAAAATTCTCTTCATCTTTCGAAACTCATCCCAAACACCCCTTCCCCATAAAGTCTTCACTGGTCCCCAATAGTCAGATGTGAGCTTTTCTTCCCTTGCACAGTCAAAGTTACCTCCTTTGCTCTTTTCCTGAGATGTTCATCTCGATCTGTCCTAAATAAACCAAGAACTCCAGGGGAAACATGAGCTGCAGTTCATTCATCTCAGCATTTGCCCATTTCCTTAGCCTTTTGTTGAAATAAATTGTAGACACAAGTAATCAGATTGATGGGGGGCGGGGTGGGGCAGTGGCAGGTGTTGGGGGGTGTAACCAAGGAGTTACTGTTCTCTGGCTAAACCACCACACTCAAGCAGCTGGGCAGGAGGCTGCTTCCCCTATTGGTCTCCCCTGCTGTGTCAGATGATAGCTATCGGTTAAGGTGCAAGTGAAACAATACCTTTAAACAAAAAAAGGGGCTTGGTGGGTGGAGGAGCTGGTCTCTCTCTTCTCTCTCTCCACCCTCAGCCCCACTGTGTATTGGCTCCATTGTTGGAGAGGCTGTCCCCCACAGAGGCAGGATGGTGGCAACAGCTCTTATGGTCTATGATACTCGCACATCCTCTCAAATTCAAGTCCAAAGAGAAGGGGTCTCTGCCTCCATCCTAGCAGCTCCTGCAGAGATCTCTTTGCCGTTCTCTTTCTTTTAATGGGTTAGATGTCCACATAGAGCCAATCACTATGACCACAGCAATGTATTGCCCTGATAGGTAGGGCCTGAACACATCTCCACTCTCAGAGCCAAGGATTGAGTGGACTGTAGGAGCCCCGGGGCATGGTATACATCCTGAAATTGCTCCACAGAAGGAAATTGACATAATGTTACCAAAAGAAGGAAGAACAGATGCTATTGACCAAAACCACCCAATAACCACCATGCGGAGTGCAGAGCACTGCTGCCCTCCTGGAAGAGGGGGATGGGCCTGAAGCCTCAACCCTGAGCTATTTCTCTCCTGCCTGCCACTCTCCCCTGCCCTGCAGGCAATGGGTCTAGCTTCCAAACACAACATGGTCCTCCACGGTTTGTGGCTTAGCCGCAGAACCAGTGTGAACAGATTCTAACCAAACCCCAGACCAGGCAATGGCTGGCGTGGTCCAGCCGGCTCCAAGTTATTAGAACCAGGAGTCCCAGCTCCAGTCCCAAGAGTTGTACGATTGTTTATCTTTGTTGGGGAAAAACTGCAGCCAGAGCCATAAATCACTGCCCAGCTGGATGGCTTCGCTGAAATGTTTGTTTAAACAATGAAATCTCCTGACGGACTGAACATAGAGGATGGATCACCCCGTCCTTCTCGGGCCTAGTGTTGCAGGCTGGAGCCTGAGTCCTGCAAGAGGGACTCAAACATTGGCTCCCTACCCCCCACTCCCCATCCCTCCCACCCCCAATATCAGCACTCAAGAATGAAGGCACAGCATAGCTAATCTGAAACAGCAGATAATGCAAAAGCCATGTCTATCAATCTTTGAAATGCAATCTCTAGAGTGGTTTGCATTGGACGTGCCTTCCTAATGGAAGTAGCATTTCTTGGCTAACGTGTGCTAAGAGACTGCTTAAGGGGTGGTCTCTGGGACACAGCATGGAGCATGGGAGATCTGGCTCTGCCCAGACCACTGGGAGGTGTGGGCAAATGCCTTCCGCTCTCTGGACCTTGGTCTTCTCACTTGTTACATGACAGAGTTACACTTGGTCTTTACGTTTTCTTCCAGCTCTCCCTTGTTAAGTAAAGCCACCATGTGTTTACATTCCCCAAAAAAGACTAGATAAACAGGAGGGGGCAGGGAAGGGAGAGGGAGCGGGCGAAGAGGAGGGTGTTGAACTGGATGGCTCCCTAAAGCCCCTTTCAGCCCTGGGGTGCTCCCTTCTTTGCTCTCCGGCCCTTCAGGAAAGGAGGGAAGGCGAAGCCTCAGACTAGGAGCATAGTCAGCAGACCCAAAATCAGGGCCTGATGTGCTCTGTGGAGGAGGTAAAAGGGTGACCATTCATGGGTGTGGGTGACATAGCCCAGGTCAGCCTGCAGGGCTGGGCCTGTGCCCAAACAGCACCTAGCTCGCAGAGGGACGGAGTCCGTCTGTCCTGATGCGGCCTGATGGCGGCCGGAGAGCATCCGGAGCCGAGCAGCTTCCTTCCCGGCCCCCTCCTAAAGGAAGAAGTCAGCAGAGGCCTGAGCCTTTCCAGGCGGGGGCCCGAGCCCCTGGCTCTGTGATAAGAGCCATGACAGGGCTGTGATAGAGTATGTGAGGCAGGGTGCGGAACCATCTGGTCCTGGGCTTGCCAAATATTTTCAAGAACACATTATCTGTCCCATACTGCAGGAGGTTTTGAGATGCCAAGCTGAGTAAGACCAGGGTCTTTGAGGGTTTCTGAGGAAGTATTCCAAAGGGGCAAGTGGTGGGATTTACAACAAGGGTCATGGTGGAGATTGGGAAAGAATCGATAAGGGATGTTGTGTGCAGCGGGTGCAGGCGGTAAATAGCACCTCTGATTGCTGTGGAGTCCGTGATGGGATTTTCGGATGGGATGTTGTGGGGGAGCCATAAACTGTAAACTGAGAATATGATGGAGGGGGCACCGGTGGGGGTAACAGGGTTTGCGAAAGGGTGATTAGGGTACATGATGGGTCATCATTAACAGAGCAACGTTTTCCCCAGCAGCCCTAGTGAGATCAAATTTTTCCTCTTAACGTGGTCTCAAGAACACTTTATATTGGGCGCCTGGGTGGCTCAGTGGGTTAAAGCCGCTGCTTTCGGCTCAGGTCATGATCTCAGGGTCCTGGAATCGAGGCCCGCATCGGGCTCCCTGCTCAGCAGGGAGCCTGCTTCCCCCCTCTCTCTCTGCCTGCCTCTCTGCCTCCTTGTGATCTCTCTCCCTCTGTGAAATAAATAAATAAAATCTTAAAAAAAAAAACACTTTATATTTATCATTTATAACGCTTCCTACCATTGAAAGGAATTCATTGTTTTGTAATTATTTGCTTAATTCCTGTCTCCCTTACTAGGCTCTCAGAGCAGTAGAAGGAGCAGCCTCATGGGCTCTTCACTTCTGTACCCCCACCCTCCACCTCACCCCAACACATAGCCAAGGGCTGGACACATAGTAAGTTCTCAATAAATGTGATCAGGCAAACAACTCCGTGATAGTCAGGGTGGCCAAGCCCTTCTCCAAATTCTTCAGGGCAGCTGGATGTCCTCAGACTGAGTAACAATTTTGTGCCAAGAATCAGGTGATTTTGGTTCTGTTTGAAGGGAGGTGTTGCCATCTGGTGGCCAAAAGGGAGAAGTACGCTGAGAAGAGGCCGCCATCCCCCTCAATTCAGCCTCCTCGGTCTAAAGGGCCCGCCACCCCTCAGCCTGTGGTCCAGCCCCCCGCCACACAGAAATCAGCCCCAGCTTTCCACTCTGCCTGCAGAATGGAGCAAGAAGAGGCTAGGAAATGGAGATCGTGCAGACCCTGGGCTGGACTGCCCCTTCGTCAGTCCATTGACCCTCCTTCAAACCTGAGGGGTGTTCAAATCATGGTCACCCAGCCCTGTCTGCTTTGGACTGGGCTCAGCCCCACTTCTCCCTAACTTTGTACTCAGCCCTTCATCCTCGAAAGCAACTAGTCCAGGGAAAGGGGACGCGTGCAAACATCCCTGATGAAAATTTGAAATGAAAATTTCTCATCATCTGAGGTTTCAGTTGGGACTTTGACCACAACAGGTACAGAAATAGGATGGAAAGAGAGAGAGAGAGAGAAAAGAAAAAAGAAAAAGAAATAGGATGGCGGTAGGGGGTGGGAGGTATTTTAATCAGGACTCAGTCACCATGGGGTAGAGCAAAGATGCTGTCATTTTTTGTGTGAAACTGGATTGACCCACTTGGGACAGTGAGTGCCGGTAGGGCTGTGGTAATGCAAAATTTGTTTCTATGACTTCTCCTTGACAGATGAGTGCATTCCTCCACACTTACTCTCTTCCTCCCCTTCCTCTCCTCTATCCTTCCCTTAAAAGCGAACATCCCTTGGCCCACGTTACAATGGTGCCCAGAATTTTTCTTAAGATTTTATTTATTTGTTTGTCAGAGAGAGAGAGAGAGTGTGTGTGTGCATGAGCGGGGGGAGGGGCAGAGGAAGAAGCAAGCTCCCTGCTGAGCAGGGAGCCTGATGTGGGACTTGATCACAGGATCCTGAGAGCATGACCTAAGCCAAAGGCAGACGCTTAACCAACTGAGCCACCCAGGCGTCCCATTCAAACCAAGTTTAGAAAATGGAACTTTACCTGCAACATAAAGGATTAGTTGCTTTACAGTGTGAATGACTACAGTTTCACTCATTCAACAAATATTTGTTGCACACGTACTTGCACTAAGTCCTACTACAGACACTAGAGGAATGAGATTAACTAGGCAGATCCCCTAAGGGAGCTTGGATTCTAATGGAGCATCCTTTAATTACATACCTTTTACCATGGAGTTCCTCATCCTCAGTAATAAACTGGGGTAATGATTTCCTGTTTGCTACCTCACAAGGCAAGATGCATATGAAATATTAAGAGAGAACTGAACGTTGAAAGGACTGGTTCACAGAAACACGTTCACCCTATAAATTGAGTTAATAATCATACTTGTATGTGTTTTGTCCTTGCCTTTTTATATTTCCATGGGACATGTTTTATTTTCCTTACTGCAGTTGGAAGAAGGAAAGTGGCAGTGCCCTCCCAAAACCATCCCATACGAGCAGGCCAACTGAGCACAAACAGGGCATTCACTAAGCAAACCCTGGGGTGTGTCCCTTTGCCACTCCCCACTCTGGCCCCTAACTCATTCTATATGGGAATGCTGAAGCTGTCATGGCCAGGAGTGTTCCCCGAAGGACATGGGAGCACCCGAGTGTCCCGTCACAATGCTGCTCCCCAATGGACAGCTTGCAAGTCATGAAAGGCCTCCTTCTGCTCCCACAATACCACTCTCTGCTGGAGCCCAGGGGGCCCAAGACAGTACTGTTCCAATGCTACAGTTCTCTCCAAGTTCCCCAAATTTGGAAGAGTCTCCCCCACGATGCTTGGCTCTTTGCATTAATTTTCCAAAGGGTGGCCTGGTTCTTTCCATTTCATGACAGACCCCTCTGTTCAGTAACTTTAATGTTTCCCCAGGGCAAAGTTGAAGGACATATAATACAATCCACTAATGCCTCAACAATTTCAAAGACTTGAAATTATACAGAGCATGTTCTCTGGCCAAACTTGAGTTGAAGTAGAAATTAATTTTTTAAAAAAGATACATGGAAAACCCCCAAATAGTTGTACATTGTCAGTAAGTTGTTACCAGTCTTCTCTATTGCCTCACGGAAGTCCCTAGTAAAATCTGTGTAGCTTACTAATGCTTTATAGCCCAGTGGGTGACACACTAGGGCCCACAGGACAAATCTGACCCTTGGGCAGTTTTGCTCTGGACTGAAAGCTAAGAATGGCTTTTACAATTGTAAAGGATTGTGAAGAAGGAAGAGAAGAGGGAAGAAGAGGGGACGGAGGAAGAGAACAAGGAGGAAGAGGAGGATGAAGAGGACGAAGAGCAGCCTAAAACAGCCTAAAGTATTTGCCAACCCCTCCTTTAACCCCAGAAAATAAGTTGAGAAATGTTTTCTCTCCTATTTGTCCTCTCTGAAAAAGTCTGTGACACATTGGTATTATTCTTTCCTTTTCCTGTTCAGCAGAAAAGCCTGGAGTTGGGGTATTCTTTGTGGGAAGGTTTTGAATTATAAATGCAATTTCTTTCATAGACACAGAGCTATTCATGTTTTTATCTCTTCCTTTGTCAGCTTTGACAATTCATCCCTCTCTGTTAAAGTTTCCATCTGCTTTCATTTTCCTTCAATTTGAAGGATTTTTGTTAATGTTTCATATAGCACATTATGCCAGGGTTGCGTTTGCTCAACTTTGAGGGTTTTTTGTTTTGTTCTAAAAAAAAATTTTTTTTTTTCTAAGAGAAAAAGGAGGAGCAGGGGAGGAGCAGAGAGAGAGAAAAAGTAGACTCTCTGTGAGCAGGGAGCTGGATATGGGGCTCGATATCAGAACCCCAATATCATGACCTAAGCCAAAGGCAGACTCTTAACTGACAGCCACCCAGGCACTCCTGGGTTTGGTTTGGTTTGGTTTGGTTTGGTTTGAAAATGCATCTATTTTCATTTCATTTGAAGGATTTTGAATGACCTTTTCATTTCGGAGGATTTTTTTTCTGGATAAGGAATTCTAGATTGACATCTTTCTTCTCATAGAACTTGAAAAATATCATTCTTCCCTCTTCCAGCTTTCACTCTTTCTGATGAGAAGTCAGTGTTCATTCCTACTTTGGTTTCTGTCTATAATGTGTCTTTTTCTTCTTGCTGCTTTTATGATTTTTCTCTTCATGGTTAGATTGTAGCAATGATATGTGGTGTCTTGGTGTGGTTTTCTTTGTGTCTGTACAGCTTGGGGTTTGTTGAGATTCTCGGATATTTGAATTTTTAGCGTCCATCAAATTTGGACATTTTTCAGGCATTTTTTTCCAATATGTTTCTGCCACACTCACTCATCTCTCTCTTTCTGGAATTCTAATTCCATATGTATTAGACTCCTGACATTACCCTGCAGGGTCCTGAGTCTCTGGGGCTTCAGACAGGAACGTTGTTATGTTTTCCATTCATGGATATTTTCTTCTGCAATTTCTAACTTATGTGCTTTTGAGTCCATTTAGTGAGTTTCTTGCCTCCGGTATTATATTTTTCAGTTCTAGTTTTTGTGTTTTGTTACAGTGGGTCTAGAGCAATGGTTCTAAATTAGGTATGATTTTCCCCCATCCGTATATCCAGGATATTGCCAATGTCTAGAAACATTTTTGGTTCTCACAACCAGGAAAGTGCTACTGGCTTCTAATAGTTAGAGGCCAGAGATGCTGTTCAATATTGTACAGTACACAGGAAAGCCTCCCAAAACAAGAATTATCCTTCCCCCAAAATATCAGTGGTACCAAGCGTGAAAAACCCTGACCTGGATTACCTTTACTCTAGGGCCAGTGTTACCCAACTACAAAGATATCTACTGAATGCCTCAGATAGTCAATGTCTCTCCATGCTCCAGTCGGGCTGGTTAGAACTCAAACATCTCCCAACCTGATGTGAGCTCTGGACATTGTTCAGCTTACAGCTTCCCGGCAGTAGTTTTTCCAGTAGTTGGCCCTTGCCTGACTTAGGAGAGTCTTGCCCCACACATGCACAACTTAGTATTTAGCCAAAACTCAAGAGAACCCTATGTGAATTGCTAGAGTTCTTTCTCTGTATAGCTTCCTCCTTGCTAGTACCCTGTCCCACAAATTCCAGCTGCCTCAGCCTCCCAGACCTCTAATCTCCGGCATTTCAATTCAATGAGACCTGCGGACTGTGTGTGGGTTACCCCCGTCCCAGTGCTGAGTCTGTAAAGGGTGCCAGGCAGAAAGCCTCGGTCCAGGCAGAAAGCCTCGGTGATCAAAGGGTTCTCCATGTGTATCTCCCATTTCTGCACATCTTGCAAGCCAAGGCACTAACTTCTTTGTTCCTGACCATCTTTTCAAACATGTTGGTACAATGAACAGCCTTGACAATTAAAGATAGTGTCTCCCTGCGGAGCAAAGGGCAGATTTAGGTACTGTCCAGTGTTACAAAGATAATGTCTCCCTGCAAGGTAAAGGTCAAGTAGGCTTACTGCCCATTATAAATGATTCTGTTCCCTAAGCTCAGTGTTCCTGAGCTGCAACAAAGATTTTAAAAGACAAGCATACTTTATAAATGGCAATAAGTATTTAAAAAGAAATCAGAAAGTTACAACAAGAGAATTACTCCTAGGTAATTCTAATGTGAGGATGGGGTTGAGGATCACAGATCTGGACCCTGCAGATCTTTGTAGAAGTGGGAGCAGGGAGACAAATGGGGAAGTTACTGAAATTGACTAGGCAAGAGGATAGAGGCTTGGGCTCGGGTGTGGCCATGAAAAGAATATTGGAAATACTAGGCATCTAGGCCAGGTGAGTAGAATGGGGCCAGAACATGAGAGCTGTGCCTCAGGACCTTTGTAGATGCTGCTCCTTCTGCCTGGAAGGCTCTTTCCATTCCTCATCCTATGTCTCCTCATCATTTAGGTTCAGTCTAAAAAATACCAGGTTGGGATGCGTGGCTGGCTCAGTCAGAAGAGCATGTGACTCCTGATCTCAGGGTCATAAGTTTGAGCTCCACATTAGGTGTAGAGATTACTAAAAATAAATAAATAAACTTAAAATTTTTTTAAATTTTTTAAAAATAAAAAAATACCAGTTTAAGGAAATTTGACTTAATCAAATTGGAGGAAGGGAAATATACTTAAAAATCATGAATTAAGATTGCGTCCAGATGAGTGTAACAAAAAACATGACTTGCAATGGCTTAAACAAACAGAGGTTTATTATATTTTTTTCATATAAACAAGGAAGTAGTAGCATTTGTTCAGCTACTCAGTGAGGTCAGGAGCAACAGCTTGGTTTCTTCCTTGTGGTTGCAAAGTGGCTGCTGCAGCTCCTTTGTAACCACATTCAAAGCAGTAAGGAGGGAGGACAAGAGGCACCAACCACAACTGTCTCTTTTAACAAGCAATGACAAACTTTCCCAGAAACCACTTTCACTCACTTCTCACTGGTTATAACTGTGACTCCCTTACCTGAAGGGAGAGTAGAAAAGAAAAGATTTTGGTTTTTTCCCAGATTTTCGAAAGCAAGACAACAAGAACTGCTGAGTTTAGTTCTTGAGCTAAAGAATAATATCATCAGGGGTGCCTGGGTGGCTCAGTGGGTTAAAGCCTCTGCCTTCAGCTCAGGTCATGATCTCAGGGTCCTGGGATCGAGGCCCGCATCCGCATCCGGTGCCCTGCTCGGTGGGGAGCCTACTTCCTCCTCTCTCTCTGTCTGCCTCTCTGCCTACTTGTAATCTCTCTCTCTGTGTCAAATAAATAAAATGAAATAAAATAAAATGAAATGAAATGAAATGAAATAAAATAAAATAAAATAAAATAAAATAAATAAAATAAATAAAATAAAATAAAATAAAATAAAATAAAATAAAATAAAATAAAATAAAATAAAATAAAATAAAATAATATCATCAAAGAGGTGTTTTAGGAAAGTACAGCTTGGGGACCATGGAAAACTGGAAAGGAAAGAACTAGAAATCGAAAGGAGTCAAGAGGCTATTGCTGTCAGTGAGTGGGATGAAGATCTGGATTAGAATAAAGACAGCAGAAATAATGAAGGGGCTCATGTAAACAGCATGTCTACTCACAGCTCTAGGCACAGGTACACATGTTTCTGTTCTATCACATAAATGTGTATCATTTTTGCAAGGATAAAGAAATGTATGGAAATAGATGTTCATTTCGGTGTATTACCTTTGTTTTTCTCTGCGTCTATGACTGTATCATTTATTCATTCATTCAGCAAATACTTACTGAGTCTCAGTTTTATACAAAGTCATATACCAGGCACTACAGGGAACACAAACATGAGTCAAGCACAAATCAAGTGCCCTTAAGGAGCATACGTACTAGGAAAGAAGAAACACATGTCCCTGTAGCTAAAACACAAGTCAGTGAAATGATAAATATCATAAAATTATGAAGGTCCAAAGAGAAATTCATTGCCTTAGTTAGAGAGGTAAGGCAGGGGAGGGTGGCATTTGAACTTGGCCTTAAAGAATTAGTGGGGGTGGAGGGAGAAGGAATGTAGGCAGGAAGCAAGTGACAAAGGAGCACTCTTAGCCAATTGGCTAGAAACGGCAGTGAATAATAAGCATGAAAGAATGCTGACCTGAAGAATTTTGATTTTATTTTGTAGACTAGCAAGTACCGTTGATCCTTGAATGACACAGGTTTGAACTGTGCAGGTCCACTTACTGGTGGATTTTTTTTTTCTGTAAATACAGTACAGTATGGTAAGTGTATTTTCTCTTCTTTGATTTTCTTAATAACATTTTTGTTTTCTCTAGCTTACGTTGTTATAAGAATACTATACTATACGTTATGTTATAAGAATACTATATATATGTATGTAGTATGTATGTATATATATATATATATATATATATATACATAGAACAAAACCAAGTATGTATTCATTGACCATTAACATAAATGGTAAAACTTCCAGTCAACAATAGGCTATTAGTAAGCTTTTAGGGAGTCGAAAGTAATAGGCAGATTTTCAACTGTGTGGGGAGTAGGAACCCCTAACCATCCCCCACCCCCACCCTGTGGGGTTCAAATGTCAACTGTATTGATGGTAGTCCTACCAAGGGTAAAGTATTATGCCAGATCCTGAATTTCTACCTGTGATCATATGTCTATGTTTCCATATACATTTGTTTGTGAACACATATGTGGTTTAGGTATGTACACAGCTGGGTTGTTCTGTTTTAATAATGCGTTTCTTTGAGCAGACATTTACATCTAACCCTGTCTTCGTGTTTATATGTGGCCAGCAGATGGCGCCATAAAATCATAATTATCGAGGACTACTCCGTGTCTTCTAGCCAAGCCTCTCAGACCCCATCAGGCCATGCATGGAGAGATCCAGGCCCTCCTAGAGCCTTTATCTGTTTCCATCATTAGCATTATTCACCATTGTGTTCCCATGTTTAGTAGGGAACCTGGCAAATTGAAATAATAAATACGAATGGAATAAATTGATGAAATGCTAACATGCTCCATGGGAGACATGGGAGGTGGGGGGTGGGGGGAACCAGGGAAAGCAGAAAAGTACAGAGAAAGTGGTGGGGATGTCAGTCACACTCATAGAAGTCACAGAGGGGCCCAGGAGGGATTCATGATAAAACACTAAACTCGGCCATTGCTGTCACCCCCAAGACTTCCCCTCGTAATGTGGCCTCTGACTTTGATTCTTTCCTTCTGCTCTTATCGAGCACCCAGTGAGCACTAGGACCTGTGGGAAATACCACCTCTGTCTGCTCTCTAGGTGTTCACAATTTAGGAAGATAAAGTTTATCTTAAGAAACACAACAACCAGGGCACCTGGCTGGCTTAGTCAATGGAGCATGCAATTCTTGATCTCAGGATCGTGAGTTTAAGTTCCACGTGGAGTGTAGAGCTCACTTAAAAAAACACAACCACCAATACAATTCTCTCTGCCTATTGCTGAGAAAGATCCTTCCCATCCCACGTGAGAAGCGCTCTGTTGAGGAGGGAGCCCCAGAGCCAGCTGGGTCCATTCAGAGATCCTCGGATCCAGAGACCTCAGCCCAGTGCCCCTCTGGCCCCTAACACCTCCTCCCAGACCCGTCTCCACCCCAGCTGCTTCAGGAGACTGTCTCTCCCCCAGACCTGTGCTACCCCGAGGTCGTGCCCTTTTCCGGGACCAAACCTGCGCCCTCTCCTCCTCACTCTCCCCGCGCTAGCACAGGCTCTCCTCACTGGCCTGTCCAGAAGGAGGAAGGCCTCTGACTGCCCACAGTGATAACCACTCTGGCCTTTGCACACAGGAACACAGAAACCACCTCCCACACTCACTTTGTCCTCATAGGAGAACTGAGGCTCAGACTTTTATAGCAAAAACCTTTGACCAACAAAGACCTACTCAACGAAACCAATTTCATGTCAGTTGCTCATATGAGGGGCTCGGAATATAAAACACGTTAATGGTCTGGTTGACTTACTATGCGTGGGTCTGGCTGCTTCCCCTTCTCTGCCCTTTCCCCCCCTCCACCCCCCACTGCCTTGCTTCTTTCTGAGCTGCCAGCAGCATGATTTGTTATGCCATCGGCGGTCAGGTGCTCCTCATGGCCCTCCGAGAAATCTCACAGACCTGAGTCTGACATCTAGGACCCTCCACAAAATCCAGGACCCACCTCCTACTCCAGCCATTTCTTCTATTACTCCCTTGTACCCACTTTGGCCCTATGCTCTCAGTACCTGATGTGCCTGCACTTGACCTCTCCTGCACCTTTGCTGATGCATGACCTTCCCCGCCCTGGAATGTCCTCTGTCCCCATCTCTACACGGCAAATGCCCACTTGCCTTTCATGGCCCACTCAAAAGCTAACTTCTTCCTAGGCTTTTATACTCTGCCCCAACCTGATATGGCCTCTCCCTCCTCTCTTGGCAATAGTTATTGTCAGCTTCATTCTCTTAATGCTCTCTCATGTGAATCCCAGTTCCTTCGATTCAGGTCTAAGATCTGCAATGGAAAAGCTGTCTTTGATTCACTTGAGACCTAGCAACTTGTTTGACATGTAGTAGGTCTTCAATCAGTGCAGAGGAGGTGAGACAGGTCGGGGTGTTTGCTGTATTTCAGTGCTATGAGATACAGTCCAAGGAACCGTGAGCTCTGAGGGACACACAATATGGATGCTCTTTCCACGAGGAGAGGAAAGTAACACCAAGCGTCTACTAGGTGCCTTCTGGCCCTGCTCCCCTGTCCATCAGGCTCCCGGCCTCCTCAATCCTCAAGAACACACCACTTTAAAAATATCTCCCCTTCTTCCCTCTGCCATGCCTATCTCCCTTTCCCTTCCCTTCCTTCCTCTACCGTCCCATAAAACGCTAGGGCTCCTGCCCACAGAGCCCTGGGCAGAAAAGAGAAGGACTTAGGGAACCCACCCCCTTCTGAGCACAGAGATGAGGAAGTGATCATCAGAGGTCCCTGTCTTGGTCAGTTCCTGTTTCTGGAGCAAAGATGCCAAAATCTGTTCCTTTTTCTTGTGAAAAATTGTAGGGGTTTTGACTTCCAAAATTCCCAGAACCAATACTGTCACTGTGAGCTGTCGTGTTTCTGTCTGCCTGTGTCGAAGGGTCTGCCAAGGCTTCCTCAGCCTGTTCCTCATGGGTGAGTGTCCAGGGGCAGCCTTGGAAATGAAACCTCATCCCCTACCCCTCCCCGGTTCTGCCGCCACCCACCAGGCCCGCCTGAGGAGGGGTGAGAGCATTAGGACAGGCCTGCCTCCGGCTCCTATTTCCTCCCAGGAACTTGCAGGAAGTCCCTCCCCACGCCTTTGTCCGGCTTCTCAGAAGCCCCTGAAGAGGGTGGAAATTTAAGTTGGTAACTTGGAATCAGAAGTGACGTGGGTCAGTTGGGGAAACTCTGTCCCTGCCCTGCTTCCAAGCTTGGCAGAAAGCCGGACACCAAGTCAAGTCATCACCATCGCTGCTCCCAGCTTGGGCCAGGGCATCACCTTCTGTGTTCTAGACCTCTGAAAAGGTAGACAGTACCACTCAATGTGGAATCAGACCCTCCCGAGGCTGGCACAGAGAAATGAGGAGGGCCAGCATGGGAAGGATTGGATGCAAAGACGGGGAAGGGTAGGGGACAGAAACATGCACATCTCAACAAAGCGGAACCCAGAGGCTAACGCCTGGGTGAGAAAGAGCGAGAAGGCACTTGGGTGGGATCGGGACTCATCCGGCTCCCTGTTCACCTGGGAGCCCGCTTCTTCTGCTCCCTCTGCCCCTCCCTTTCTTCATGCTCGCTCTCTCTCAAATAAATAAATAAAATCCTTTTCAAAGAATGGGCATGAGGATAAAGGTTCGAATCCCCTTGTGAGGGTCGGAGTGGTTTGGGGTAAGTAATGGTGTCAGGCTTTCTGAACTGGGCCCACCTGGGGGCTGCAGGTGAGAGAGGACAGAATGGGGGGGTGCAGACAGTAGATTCTATATATGCAGGGAGCAAAGATTTGAACTTTCCAGCAGGATCCTTACCTCGACTGCTTTTCCTTCCATCTCTGCTTCTGTCTTTACCTGTGTGCCCAATTCCTTCCTCCTTCTCTCATTCATCCATTCACTCAATCAACAAACGTTTGAAGTGTCTTTCCTGTAAGGCAAGCACCATATTCGATAGTGAGTCCACAAAGATAAATAAGATTCGATCAGTCTTCGACCTTGCGGAGCTACTGTCTAACTGGAAAATACATTAACAAATTGGTCACAGTCCTGTGTGAAAGGTGAAATACGGTAGGCAGTGGAAGCAGATTGAGGGAGGAAAATCTAGTGGAGGGTCAAGGAAGAATTCGCAAAGATATTTGAGCTGAAAGCCCAAGTGGGACTCGCCAGAGAAGAAGGGTGGATCTTCCTGGAGAAGGTAGGAAGCGCGCAAGTCCTCAGGGGGGTGAATTTCCAGTAAGGGGCCAAATGCCATTCCTGATGGAACAGATTCCGAGTCAACCAGCCCCTGCTCAAGCCCCCAGGGGCTGCCCTCCTAGCAGAGGTTACCTGGACCCCAACCTGAGGTCCTCCATCCAAATCCTCCCCTCCGCCCAGTGACGTTTTGGTCCTGTCCAGGGGGCAGCACGGGAGATTTCCCAGGCTAGGCTGACCCCAAGAGTGACTCCACACTCTAGAACAGCGCGGGCCAATTCACTGCTCAAGCTATCTCTACTAACCCTGCACCCTGCCCCCAGCTCCTCACCCTACACCATGCAGCTGCCTGCCTGCTCCTGCGGGCACAGCCTCTGCCCAAGGCCGGTACTCAAGGAAGGCCTGCGCAGCAAAGCCACGGAAGGCCAGGGCCTAGAACATTTGGAGATAGGGGCCGGGGCCTTCCGAAGTGTAGGCTGGGACTTGCAGAGGCCTCACGGCGCAGAGCTTTAGCATGTCCCTTCGCGGGGGCCCACGACTGCTGTGCGTGGGGCGCGCTCTGAGTCACCCGAGGCTGGGGCGCGATGCCTTATCAGCAGGGGTGCAGCACCCCTCCCCACACGGCCACCCCAGGCAACCTGAGCCAGAGGCAGGTTGAGGGGGCTGGGCCGGCCGGGCGCCTGTCGGTGGGGGCCGGGCCTGTGCCGCTTCTCGAGCTCCCGGAGCGCTCGCCGGGGAGGGGCCCCCGTCGGGGCCGGGGCGCGGGCTGGTAGCC